>QZWS01000285.1:0-14034 GCA_004114245.1 Zoopage sp. CT-All
GGGTAGGGTGAAGGTGGGCGGGATGAAGCGCCGGCCACCGAGGAGCTCGCCGTCGCGCGTGACTTTCTGCTCACCGGCGAGCTCGATGATATCATCGTCCTCCGAATCGCGGTCGGCAGAGATAGTGGGCGCGGACATGGCTGATGCCGGGGTGGTGGATGAGAGATCGCTGGGCAGGCTGGTTGGCAGCCTCTGTTGGCAGCCTCTGGTGGCTGCCACCAACACTAGTGGCTGCCCAGAAAACCGGTGCATCTTCAAGACGCTGGCATTACACGATTGTACTGGTTCTCCTTGCGACATACACGACAATGCAGTCCTGTTCGTCATCCTCGACCCGCCACAAGTCAAACTGCGGCTGCATGAGCTGCAGAAAGTCCAGCAGCACATCCTCCGTGCGCATTTCCTGTGCTATCAGAATCAGTGTGTCTGGAGTGGCGGCAAGGCGCTCAAGCGTGTCCACAAGCAACGTGTTGACCGCATCGTTGTAGATACAATCGCAGCAGATGATAACGTCGGCCGAGGCGTCTGAACCAGGGTATATGTATGATGGTATTGCCTCGCCCCAGTTGAGTTCGGCGACAAGGCATGGGGCCGCAATAGGCACCGCCACTGTTGTGGCGGATCGTCGCTGGGCAGACGTCCGTGTCCGGCGCTGATTGCCCGGAGCCAAGGCAGCCTTCTGCACCGCCGCCTCTCCCACTCCATTCTCTTCGACGTTCTTCACAAGTATTGGCAGCACTGGAACCTGATCGGTGAGCACGGTGGAAGCAGCGCCGAGCCTCGCAGCGACGATGCCCGTCAGGCCACAGCCCGCGCCCAGCTCTATCACCCGCTTCCCCGCAACCAACTCGCGATGCCGTATTATCAATCGTGACATTCGTACTGCGCTGTCCCACACCACAGTGCCCGTTTGCCCCCTCTGTCCGAGCACACCGCGGTCTTGATGTATCCGGACTAGATCGACATCCTCGTCAAGCGCTAGCGTGAACACGGCCTGTCTCTGAGCACAGTGCTGATTCCGCGCGTGGCCTTGTTTGCCGTGCACAGATACGACGAAAAAGACGTCCTCGAACGCGTCGGTGACGGCTACAGCACGTCCAATGAAGGGCAACATGTCAATGCGTTGGGCAGTCGTTGGAATGCTGCAATTTGACCGGCAACACATCAGTGCTACTCATCCTCAAATATTCCACTGAGATCCCTCCATGGCGGGCACTCGTCTTGCAGCACTGCGTCCCTGAGCGGAGACCGCGGTAGCTCCCGCCGTGGAGCGAATCCCGATGTCTGTCGTAGTGCCTCGCTGGGCTGCACCATCATTTGAGCCAGTAGGTCCACTTGTGAGGCATCTGCATCGCTGTCGTCTCCGCCAATGTGTGCTGCAATTTCTGCCAGTTTGTCCTCGACTACCACGTCGCGTGCGTGGCGCATTCGGTACTGCTTTGAAGGGATATCAGCGTTGTGTCTGCGGATGCTGGACGAGCGTGCTGGCTTTTCAACTCCTGGTGTACTAGTCGTGACTAGTGGCATGCGCTGGGAAGTAGCTGCGTCTTGTGTGATATGGCGCCGTCGAATTTTGGCTCGGATGCTCTTGCGCAGCTCGTCTTTGAACCATCAGTAATCGATGGGACGACGAAACGATGCTACCGATGGTTATTGAGGAGGGGTCAAAATATGACTCTGGAGGGGGAGTTTTGATTTCCTTGACAAATTTCGCCGAATGGACCTCGGACGGATAGCAAAGAGGCGTACTGTTGACCTCCCGCAAACTACATAATCATTAACCATACACCTGTTGATTGCGATTAAAGATACCGCTTTCGTGTGGACCGAATATAGTCGTCGAGCTCCTGGGCACGCGTAAGTGATATGGCCGTAGTACTTGCTACATCGCCGAAAGACTTTCTCACCACCTGACACATCGCAGCAAACTGATGCTTTTTCTGCTGAAGCTCTTCTGGCATGAAGCTCGAATATTTGGGATTACTGCGCACGAGATCAAACAGTTGACGGAAAGCTGAGTTCAAGTCGGTGGCAAGTATTGGGCCAAAATCGACTGGGTCGCTGCCGGCTGGCGAGAATTCACTCGTCGCGATAACAGAGCTCACTACGCACGAGTGTCAGTCACAACGCACAATGACGAAAGTCAGCTACAATTATTGTTGATGAACGTTAAGCGATTATAAACCTCGTCCCACGCTGCTTCAAGGTCAGCGTCTGAATGAGTGGGAAGTGCGTCGATCGCCATATCGACGTGCTTAAGCTCTTGCTCGAGGCGATCCTATCAAGGTTGTGCTGAGGTTCGCCTTCCAAGCGAAACAGTAGTAGCTACTTTGATGTGCTGTTCATGCTCCAGTGAATGATTGACAGCATCAAGCTCAACACTCAGCTCCTGCTCGCGGATGGCATGCAACCAGCTTTCTCGAACGGCTTGCTTCCGCAGGTCCAGTCCGCTCTAGAAACCATTGCATAGAGTACAGCAATGGACCAACAGCGTCGTACGTTTTTGTGGTTGGCACCATCGATTCTGATTCCTGGACACGACGCGTCAAGCCCAACGAGACGCGACCTACCGTAATCCCGCTGGGCAACAACCTCCATCGCGTAATCGCACAGGCCCAGCAGAAACAACTGAAACCTAGCAGAACCGTGTCAACATAGCGGCGCTGGGCCAATGGAGGCGGCGTACTGCTCGCCAACACCACCCTCGATAATCGATTTGCGCACGACCACGGTTCTCGGCAGCCCGCCAACCTCCCGCCGCCGCAGCTCATCCAGCCACTTCCACACCTCTGCTGCAAACCTCACGTACCCTGGTCTGTCGATCGCTGGATAGACGCCGCGGAGACGCGTGCCAGTCGGCTCGAGGACGGAATATAGATGATGCAGGGAGCAGACCACGGCCGGGTAGCTCACGGCACGGGCGACGCTGAATGTGAGCTCGTCGATGGCATCTGAGGCGGCGAATGGCGCGGGCAGAGGCGACGGGAGGCCGAGGAGCCTGAGACTGGCGAGGATGGCGCTACCAAGGGCGGCCATGGGAAACCGTCTAAAGGGACAGTGCAATGAGTAAGAACGGAGCTACAATATAGAATAAGCGTTTGTGCATTTATGCAGCTGCCACGGCGATGATCCCCCGCAGTGGAGGGCCCAAGATGGCGGCTGCGCAGCGCACGCCCACCTCCCGACATGGCTGCCGTGGTGCTCGCCATCGAATGCAGCGCGCTCTGCGGCATCGCCTTCCCCAGGCTGCGCAAATATGCCGAGGACTTTGTCAGGTAATGCGCTGCTGTTCTTATTCAATCGCAACTCCCGGCGGCGCAGAGCAACCTCGGAAAGGCTGGGTGGCCAGGACGTGCATGTCGCAGTCGCAGTGTTCAGTGGCCTGCCGCCGCTTTGCCGATACGCGTCCTTGGAGCGCTTTCCATTCGAAGCGTACGCCGAGGACTCCGTATCGCTGTTTTTGGATGAGCTCGTGTTTCGCGGTGGTGGGATCGACGCGTGCGCCACTGCCGAGGGTCTTGTCGCGGCCATCGAGGTTCGACGGCCTCTCCCCTGCCAGCATATCGACATTATATAGCTATTGAACACGTGGAGCGCTCTTTGCGCACGAGAAGGCCGAGAAGTGGGCGAGAGGCACGTTGTGCTTGTCGCATCAACTCCACCAGCACTCGACCAACCACTCCTTCGCAATCGTGATGCAAGGCACGATGGGCTCTATTTCCCCGATCTTGAGGAAGTTTTTATTAAAGTGGGCTATACATGCTCAATCGCTTGAATCTAACGGTGTCCCGCCAGAGCGATATTCGGCTGCATTGCTGCTTGGCACGCACAGACCTGAACCAGCTTTCCATGTTTGTCGAACGCGTCTGCTCACAGCAGGTTAAATCAGGCGCCAAGTGGCAGCTGGAAGCGAATGCAGCTGTCGAAGACAAGACCGTATTCGATATTCGCTTCTGTCAACTGATCAAGACGGTGCCTCGTCGTGGGAGTGCCAAGGCATCTATCGCACAGTCGAGACCGGTGAAAACGAAACCAAAAGCTGCCGTATCGGTTGCTAACAACGATAAAGCAGCGCACAATCTGCCGAATACGTCTTCCGGGCCAATGTCCATCGACGACGATACGGTTTCCCTACAAGCCGCAATGAATGCCATCAACGATGAGAGAAGTCCAGTCGCGAGCGACTTGCACGGCATCAACCAAGGATATTTCGACTACGATGATGACGATTCGGAATTAATGGCCGATGTTGACATCTCTGATCCCGTTCCATTCTCCCTCGACCCTTCAGGTGGCGAAGTGGAACAGACTGATTGGAAATCTCCTGGCCTTGACGAGGATTTGAGAGGTGCTGTCGACTGGGCTCTCCCGCCGCCGGCTCCGCCTTCAACGCCGTTTACTGCGGCTACGGGCGATCGTCGAGAACGTCTGCCAGCCGAAGGTTTTCGACTTCCCCAGCAAGTGACGGCCGTTTTGCCTCCATCCAACACGAGCGAGGCGGCATCCATCGACGCTCCTCTTATGCCAGGCCAGCCGATTTGGAACGGTACGGTATCGTGGTCCATGCTCCGACGTCCAGGCCCGCCCGCGCGTGTGTCGTTCAACGCTCTTGTATTTCCCATCAACATTGCTCGTCCTCCGCTTACAATAAGCGAGTTCATGCCAATGCCGTGGCCGGCCGATTTGACGCTAGCCGGGTTTGTAGAAATAGCCATGCCGATACTCCAAGACGTTGCCAGGATACATCGACTGCCGTTCATTACGATAGCACCGATGCCGGGTGAGAGCAACGCCAGAATGTGGGCCATGCTGACGCAGGCGATGGAAAGCACGCGCAAGTCTGCCTTTGTTCGATTTCCTGCACAGGAAGGCAGCAGCGGTCACGGGATGATTTTGGCTTGGACAAAGATGAAGAAGCTTATTGGAGTGCTATTCATGCGACTTCCGCTGGAACCTGTGCTGCGGTCGCTGGTGATTGTCCAGGCGCAGGTAGCGATTCCGGCTGCAGGACAGGCTTCTTCTCAGGCGGCGTTCACCTCGTTTGCTCCTCAGCGTAAGGAGGTCTGATGACGACGTGTAGCTATGCTCATGGCTGAATAGAGCCGGCTGTCTCGGGGCAGCAGTGGATGGCAGCACAACGAATGCCCCAAGCTCAGCAGTTCAATCCTGGGTCATCGCTGAATACCAGTGCTTGGACTGGGGTACCACCTTCGTCGGCGCTCGGATGGGAGGAATTTCCTCAACAGGATAACGGCGGTGTCGCGCCACACACACTGGTCGACAAGCAAGCGATGCTGTCGATGTTTCTCCAGCAAGACCCCTCACGAATAAGGACTGCCCAGAAGAGACGCCTGTGAGGAATGCAGGACATGTATAGTTAGCCATTTATGCCGTCAGACCGCCATCTACGCGTAGCACCGCGCCATTGACATAGCCTGCGGTTGCAAGATACAGGACCGCTTGCGCTACATCCTCTGGCGTGCCAAATGCGCCGTGCGGAATCCGCCCGAGGATCTCTTTCTGGCGCTGCTCCGTGAGCTCCGACGTCATATCAGTCTGTATAAACCCCGGCGCAATCGCATTCACACGGATGCCGCGCGGGCCAAGCTCGCGTGCCAAAGAGCGCGTAAGCCCTACCACACCGGCTTTGGACGCAGCGTACACAGACTGGCCACTGCTCCCAACGAGACCAATAACGCTCGCAATGTTTATAATTGCTCCTGCCCGGTGTTTGATCATGAATGGGGCGAATGCGCGGCAAGTGTACATGGTTCCAAAGAGGTTGGTCGCCATGGCCTGCTCGATCGCGGCCTGCGACTGACGAACCAGAAGCGACGACGCGGCGATACCGGCTGAATTAACCAGAACATCCACCCTTCCAATAGTCTAATTGTAGTGCAACATTAAGAACGGAGGATGAAGCGACGGACTTTGGCGAGGGCGGTGATGTGATCTGGCTCGCGGACATCGCACGCCCATGTTACGGCGCTGCTCCCCGCCGGCATTGCGCGTACGGCTGCGTCTGCGGAGCATTGGGAGCGCGCGACAACGTGGACGTGGTAGCTGTTCTGCGCAAGGAGGATAGATGTGGCGCATCCAATGCCACGCGAGCCGCCAAATACAACTGCCGTTCTCATGGAAGCTGTGGCGGGTCAAACAACTGCTGCCACCATACAATACTCTGTTCCTGCACTCCAGGATGGACAAGGATAGCAACTACACGTCCTACACCTGCCGCTGCTCCTCCTGCTCCGGCTTGGCCAGAATCGAGGCCATGGGCGGCCATCGGTACTCTTCGCGGGCCATGGTTCCCCCCAACGCCGCCACATACTTGCGCATCCTCTCCACCGCCACCCTGGCATTCCCCGTCTGGTACTGTACCTCCTCACCGCCAGTGCCCGCAGTCCCCTTCTTCTTGCTCTTGGCAGCCTTTGTTTTTCGGCGGATGTAAGAATCAAGGACATTCTTTTCCAAATCATCGAGCACTGCCTGGTAGTCCTGCCATTCGAGATGGCGCTCAGCGACTGCAAGCACGTTCTCCTTCCAGACACGGGTGGACGTGATCTGGGCTGCAAGGCGGCGCTGCAAATCACGCAGTCGTGCACACACCTCGTCGTCTTCCTGCACACTCCAATTAATGTTGATGGCGCCGGTGGCGGGATCCAAGGACTCGGGCGGCGGGGTGAGAATGCCTGCGATGCGGCACTCCTTCTTAATGCGATCCTCAAGGAGCTGGTAATCGAGCATGGGCGTGGGGCCCTTGACGTGCGTATCCCAGGACTCGATTAGGCGTAGATCTGGGTTGGTGGCGATGGTTGGGTCGGGCAAGAGTAGCGAGACGAGGCGTGCGGTGAATGGGAGTGCGCGCGTACGAGACGAGTCCAGTGTTTGAGCGTCGATCATGTCCTTGGCGGTGCGGATGGTAGTAGTGGTGTCGTCAGTGGGATTGAGTCGGTTGTGGGGCGGTATCGGTCGGTCATCTTCCAATGCCCAGATATGAGAGAAGTGTGGACCAAGCGGAGGGATGTGGAAGTAGGCGGCATCGGGGTTGGTGGCTGTATTGGCTGCGGTGTTTGCCGATTGAAGTGGTTCGAGCAGGTCGTTGGCAGTCATTGCGCGCAAGTAAGGCTCCACCGAGTTGTAGAACTGGGCAATTGCAATGACGCCGGGTTTAGCGTGCGCTGCTGAATGCGAATCGTGGGATGCTGACGCAGCGTGTGATGGTGGCGGAGGAGAAGCGCCAACTGAGTCGACCTCAGCAACGCCGTCATCAATGCGGCGTGACACGGACTGGTGGTTCTTGGAGCTTCTCTTTCCACCACCACCACCACCACCACCAGTCACCACATCGGACACCATATCCTCATGCTTGCGCTTCTGATGCAGCGAGGTTGAGGAGGAGGATGCTCCTAAGACTGCGGCCGGGATGGCTGCAGACGCGAGGAGGCGTTCCTTCACCGCGCGCCACCCTTCCGCGCCCCTCGCCGCAGCAACGTATGCCTGATGCTGCTTGCGGTCTTCCGTGAGACATGTCAGCTGGGAGAGGGTAATAGCATCAAAGAGATCGAGTTCCGCGAGCACCGTATCAATATCCGCCAACGACGGCAGGGGTACAGATGCGTCGGCGGCTGTGGTGGGTGCCGGAGGATTGTCTAGCAGCGCGGTAAGGACGGATGAGACGGGCGGTGTGAGCCGCAGCGATGCAAGCGGGCAGGCCATTGCTGGAGGTGGTTGATAAATACCGTATTTTGATGGAAATCGATTGCCGTGCTGTGTTCCAGTTGATGGATTGGCAGCTGTACTTTAAATGTAGAGGATCAGGGCCTGTTAAAAGAGTGGTGGGTGCTTTTTGGAATATGAAGATTATATCCATGGCATCATACATGCACTTAATCCCCTGTATAATGTGGGAGTAGTGGGAGTTTTGTGGAGTGTGTAGGTCTTGTAGAATACAGAGTTAAATATTGTGAGGGCTCCAAGGTGGGTCTGGTGAAGCTAGTATGTATTGGGACCAACACTGGTGTTGGTCAGATAGAGAAGAAAAGACTTGTCTGCCAACCCTCACAGATATCTAAGAGGCATGCATTTGCTGCATAACTCATATATTGGAAATTAGGCTATAAATAGCTTAGTAAATTATTTCTATTTTTATGACTATTTGCATATTACAAATATGAATATTATTCCTATATATTAGTGTATTTAGAAGAATATACATGAGTTAGATATGGAGAATGTAGTAGATGATAACTAGAGTTAGTGAGGTATGGTACTGGGTAATAGAAGTATGATTAATAAAAATCAATATATTTTCCACTAAAATACAAAGAATATCTAACATCTATTATGCATAACTCAATAATAATATGCTTAAATTTCCATTCCTTAGTATAGTAGTATAAGAATGTGCATAATTTAGAATGTTACTATATTGAGGGAGAACTGTTGGAAATGAGCAGCTGCACCTTTGAATGACAGGGTATAGATGGCTGCATTGACCACGTGGTCTACTAAATAATACTTTCTTCTTTTCTTCTTCCTCTGCCCCCGTCCTCATTCTATAATCACCCTTATTATACCTCACTATAACTGGTCTCAATACCATCACTGAAGCCAAATATCTCTGCGTCCCGCCACACCTTTTTACAGTTACCTTAGCCATAAGCAGCCCTGGCCATAAGATAACCAAATTACATGTGCATTTCCTAATAGTCAAATCATTCTGGCTGCTGCAGTCTGCTACTACAGAGTTCTCCCTTGATATAGTGACACCTAATTGTTCAGCAGTTTAATGTCACTATATCAAGGATGTCACTATTCTAAGGTGTCACTATATCAAGGGAGAACTCTGTAATCCTTAGCTTCCTGCAGGAGTTATTTATTTATTTTGTTTCAAATGCTGTAGTGGGCCTAAAATTGGCCTCCATACAAGTTCAGTCAAGTGCAAAAAAAACTTCCTGCAGGTTACTGAACATGGCCAAGTCCATCAGAATGCTATTTGCTGCTGTTGCTGCTAAAATGCAGCTGTTGAGGCAAGTTTCAGCTCTGATGATCTATTCAAAAGGCCAAACGTCGATGGCCTGGAAGACCTTGATCATTGGCTGGATACTTACCATCCCCACAAATTTGATACACAGGGTATAGACACACAGGCCCGAGTAGAGTTTGATGAATTTGATATTGGGTTTGCTAAAGCTAGCATGGGTTATCTAGATCAATCAGAACTGCCTGCTTATGCTGTCTATACTGGTGCCAAGGGATCAATGGCAACCTGATATATTCTCAGTGCAGAAGGTAGAGAAAAGAGACTACTGCAACCCCCTACTATCCACACCATGTAACCATATGGCACACAGTGGAGCTAGCACAAACAAGACAGCCAATTATTGCCATCTCCTGCAGAAGGAAGCCACCAGCCACGTTGCCAGGAAATTCCAGCTAAGCCCTGAAGGGTATATCCAAAAAGATATCAATGCCTCCTAAGCAGAATAATTTAAGTAAAGGTTATGCAAAGCGGATTAGAAAATAAAAGAGCACCGAGCCAAAATTAGCAGTAATTTCTCAGAGTAGCAGAAACATGATATATTTGCTTTCAAAGAGAAGCTGATCATATGCAAACATTGCAGTCAGGTTATGAAGCTTGGCCAAGCTCCAAACCATTACAGAACTGAGCATCCTGGCATAAATTGCAAGGAAAGAATCCACTGCAATAGCTGTGAAATAAAGTTTCAATGCACAGCTACTGATGAGCATCACCTCACAAATGCAAACTGGAATAAATTTAATCTCCCAGGTACCAGAATAGAAAAAACTGTGTTACAAAAGTTTGATCAAATAAGAAAGGAGCATCAAGCTAAGGCCCGTTATGAATTCATAGAGCAGCAGATACAGGCTCTATTTGCTTTTGGGAAGCAGCCAATCAAATATGATCATTGCAATGAGGACATGATGCTTAGCCAGGCTCCAAATCATTACAGAACTAGGCATCCTTGCATGGGTTGCAGCAAAATGGCCCACTGCAATGACTGTGGAGGGGATTTTCATATTTATATGCTGCTCATCACCACCTCAAAGATGCTCACTGGGACATATTTAATCCCTCTTCTGTTCCTGGCAAATGATGTAGGGAAAATGAGAGAGAGAGATCAATTCACGATTCATTTGAATTGAACGGCGTTACAAATACACATCGTTTTACACAACATTCTTGCTGTATGAAAATGAATTCGATGCTTTGTATGACTTCTCATAAAAGTAAAAGCTGATAAATATTTTATCATCAGTTGACGACGACCATGTTGAGCACTCCACTTCAGCGGCTCACCGACCGAACCGTCGCACGGATCGCGAGCCCCAACGATCAGATCCACCACGGTCTGCGCGATCTTGTGGCGGCGCTTCTTGGCGCGTGCTTTAGCTCTGAAGATGCCGCCGACGATTCTTTGCTGCGCATTCTCAACCTAACTCGCGCCGTACACTCAGTCTCGCACATGCCATTTTCCGTTGCCATCCTTTCGAATCTCCTTGCTGCTTTGCAACCGTCTTTGGCAGGGACAGTGGAATCGGTCGGTGATTCGGTCCAGCGTACACTCTTCTACGCGTATTTATTTGCAAGAACGGTCCCTAACATCACTCCTTCTTCTGCATTTTGGAACGAAGCAAAACCGTTCACTGACGCAGTATATATGTTTTTGAAGAAATGTGCACTTCATGTTGTATATAGATTCGATCGGAAGCAGAGGCAGTCGATAACTGGCGTGCGCAGATCATTCATTCGTGCAATTGTATATTTCGCCTCGGTCGTTTTCTCACACTTCCTGGGCTCTTGGGAATTGCAAAAATCGACCCCATGTTGTTTTTCTTTGGGCTATCTGAGAGGCAGAGGGAGCTGATTGTTTCTGGTGTACATCGGGTGGTTACGCTACAGGAATGGACTGCCGAAGGGGCATTGGTTTCAACAACGCTCATCAGCCAGACGCTGGAAAATCCTCCGATGTAGGCCTTTGTTGCTAATTCTAGCATTAAATGCTTGTTTAGTGCAGAGCATGAGAAAGCGAGGGCAGACGGATGTGCCGAGCAAAAGCATTCTAGCGTGCCTCATCCAATTGGGCTCGACGTCAAATCTTCTCCGACACCCGTCGCCTTATTCTTGTGTCCATGGCCGTCCTGTGAAATAGCTTTACCGAGGCAGGATTTGAATCTTCATATGAAGGCACATGATTGGACGAATTTTGTCGTTTCCGAACGATCTCTCTCGTCGTCAACGACGGTCACTCCAAGTCAAACGCCCTCTCTGACCTCGGTCAGTGCGCAGATGGCTCCTGCCGCTTGCAGTTCATCGGCTTGCCAGTCTCAGAATCATGGTCGGAGTGATGGCATCCGCCTACCGATAGCACCACGCAGTTCCATTCAACCATTACAGTACGCCGCAAAATTTGCCACTTTCACAACGCCAAAGCCGCGCGGTTTCCCTCCATCAGATCTGTCTGCGGAAAATCAAGAAATGGTGAACGGTGTCCAAGACATGACTGTGAGACCAGTTGCCCCGCACCCTTACGCTGTCAGTATTCCCTGCTTGATGTGCGGCGTACAGGTTACGCAGCAGAGTTTGATCCAACATGTTGCAAACTGCAACAAGGCGCAGCGAGCATCTGATCAAACAATGTTACAATGCGAGGCTTCAAACAACCGATCTACGTTCGATAACAGGTGCTTTGTATGCGGCAAGTGTTTCCCATCATTGGCCACGCTTTCGCAGCATATCGGCGACGTTCACCGAGCCAAAAGCGGTACTTCCGATCCTAAATATAACGGAAAAGCCATCGTTGGCAACAACGCTGTTGCGGTATGTCGCTACTCTGTTCTTGATAATTTCTTATCATTATGGAAGGATGCCTATAGTAATAAGCGTCAAAAAGTGAGCAGTAGCACTGGCACTAGCACGGGCACTAGCGCTGGAATAACTGATTTACGTCACACGGAAAGATCAGGATGGAAGTATTGCCTTATACTTCTCATGGGCCTGTTGATTGATGGCTGGTAGGCCGATTGATCCCATGAGCTGTCTATCTTCATATCAAGCATCCTATTCAAGCGGTCACTCGCATAGCAAAGCCGGGAGAGGGGTCAGTCAGTGATGAAGCTTGCTTCACTAATTATGCTGCAATCGACACGGCGGTCAGCTGATTGCCTTTGTAGCGTTGCATATTTATGTCATAGCTGTTCGCCCAACCTTTGTCTATGCAACTAGGATTGGCGTACATTACATACAGCACAGGCTGAACGAGTCCACATCTCAAGCCTTTGGCTCAACCTTTCGCGCTGCTTCAATCAATTCCTTGAACTGAGAATTGTGTGCTTTCAGGTGCAGAAGGCGTCGCGGCTCATCGTCTAATGCTACCGCTGTGGTTGTGGCGGTGGCTGACGTGACAGCGGCGTGCAAAAGTCCGCTCTGCGACTGCTCACGGTCCAGCTCATACACCTCTCGTCGAATAGTCGCCAGCTGTTTCGGATGTAATCTGTCGACGTTGGCATTGTATAGCCGTCGGTATATCTGATGTCGACGAATCAGCTCTGCTCGCGACCCCATCGAATCCAGCTTGTGGGCCTGGGTAGACAGTCAGAAGGTGGAGGACGATGAAGTCGCTACCTCCAGCTCGTCCTTTAGCCTTTTGAGTTTGATGTCACTATAGAACAGCTTGGGGAGATATTCACGCTGTGGGGATGTCGCTGCAGGTGTCGGATGAGCAGACCGCGCCCGTTTGGCCTGCAACGACGAATGGGGCTCGACGACGGCATTCCTTGGTCGCTTGAATGAGAACGCAGACACATGGCCAGACTGGCCAGACTGCCCAGGCATGCCAATCGTGGAATCGCCTTCGAGGCAAGCGGTTACATGCTGATTGACGGCACGAGTATCGTCGGGATTGATGGGTACTCGTTGATCACACACAGGACACAGAAATTCGGACAAGTCCGAGTCGGCGACATCCGGCGAACTCGTATCGGCTCTCCTAGGGGACTTGTCGACAAAGTCCTCGTCATCCACCGCCTTCTGCATGGCCTTGCTTCTTTGGCGGGTGATGCAGCCATGAACAGCACCGACGGCGAGCGTCGCGTCAAGGGTTTGAGGGGGGTTAGGGCCCAGCGCCCCATCCGCCGGTCCAGCGCGCCGACATTGCGAGCAAACATCGGTGGCAACGCGTGCCGAGTCCGACGATTCCACGGCAACCCTGTTCTCAACAGCAAGGCCATTGCGAACAAGCAGCAGCAGCCGCGATCTACTCAATGGATATCAGCAAAAGCGCAGGCACACGCGTTGAATCAACGCGCCTCGACTCTACAAACGCAGCGCATGTTTCAGCCAGCACTGCGTTGCGCCTGATATCGACCTCGGAGGCCGGGGCCCTGCACTGTGGGCAGACCTGGGCGGCGGCCAGCGATGCACGCACGCATGGCGAGCAGAAGGAGTGGCCACAGCGAGCCAGGATGACCGGGGCGTCGAAGATCTCTTTGCATATGGTGCAGCGCAGATGGGCGTCGAGGGCGCGGAGGCTGTCGAGGGGCCAGTCGGCGGGCTCGTCGATGTTCATGGTCAGCGCATCTCAGTCACCCGCACCGATGCTCCATCGTGGCAAAAACAAAGTTGCCTTCAATCAAGAAACACGAACATCAAGATCAAACTCAAAAGCTCATGACAGACATTGAATGCTCGCTGTGTCCCAGTGCACGTGCACACACTCCAGGATCTTCTTACAATGCACAGTAGGATGTCGTTGCATTGATGGGTAAATCCAGTGCCACACGCTAATACGAATCCGCGGAGCACATCCCCCGGATAACGACGCCGCTAGGAGTTCCTGTGGATGACCACGGAAAATATGCACCGCTTGAATCTCTTTCGCACCATGTCGGCTGACGTCGCTTCACCGCCGTCGCCCGCGTCGCACGACCTCCCACCCTCGTCCTCCGCGCCCGCATCCAGCAGCAGAGCGGCGGCAGACGAGGCGCGGAGGACGAGGGTGGGAGGTCGTG
>QZWS01000286.1:0-12673 GCA_004114245.1 Zoopage sp. CT-All
CACCGGCGATAACCGCGCCGTGCGCCGTCTCCGCACCGCCTGCGAGCGCGCAAAGCGCACCCTCTCGTCGCTCACCCAGACCACCATCGAGGTCGACTCGCTCTTCGCTGGCGTCGACTACCAGGCCACCATCACCCGTGCCAAGTTTGAGGAGATCAACAACACCCACTTCCAGTCCACCCTCGAGCCCGTCCGTCAGGTGCTCAAGGACGCCAAGATGTCGATCAAGGAGATTGACGAGATTGTGCTCGTCGGCGGCTCCACCCGCATCCCCAAGATCCAGTCCCTCCTCCAGGACCTGTTCCAGGGCAAGGAGCTCAACAAGTCGATCAACCCCGACGAGGCTGTCGCATATGGCGCCGCCGTCCAGGCCGCCGTGCTCACCAACACCTCCGACCCCGCCAAGACCCAGGACCTGCTCCTGCTCGATGTCGTGCCGCTCTCGCTCGGCGTGGAGATGCTTGGCGGCATCATGGCCGTGGTCGTGCCCCGCAACACGTCCATCCCCACCATCAAGAAGAAGGTCTTCACCACCACCGAAGACGGCCAGACGCAGGTCGAGTTCCCGGTGTTTGAGGGCGAGCGCACCATGTGCCGTGACAACAACCTGCTTGGCAAGTTTGAGCTCACCGGCATCATGCCCGCGCCCCGCGGCACCGCCGAGCTCGAGGTCACCTTTGACCTTAACGCCGACGGTATCCTCAAGGTCACCGCACAGGACAAGGCCACCGGGCGCCGCGCCAACATCACCATCTCCAATGGCGTCGGTCGTCTCTCCGCCAACGACATTGAGCGCATGATCAAGGACGCCGAGAAGTTCAAGGAGGAGGACCGCAAGACGGAGGAGCGCATCGCCGCGCGCCAGGAGCTCGAGAACTACGTGCAGACTGTTGAGGGCCAACTCGGCGACATCAATGTGTCGATGAAGCTCAAGCGCAACGAGCGCGACACGGTCGAGACTGCGCTTGCCGAGGCAATGGAGTGGCTGGACATCAACAGCACCACCGCCCAGCGCAGCGAGATCAGCACGCAGCAGAAGAAGCTGCAGCGGATTGTGTCCCGAGCATTCGTGTCGGTGTACAGCAAATAAGCGTGCGTGCGTGTCTGAGTGCCACATCATTCTTCCTTTCCAAGCCGAGCAAAGTTGGTATCTGAGTGGCAATGCGGCGGCAGCGCACTAGCAGTTGTTGAATTGTCATTCAGAAGTATGAACAGCTTTGTTCGAGTAAGACTGCATGTTGTTTCATGAGAGGTGCCCTAGGCCGGATGCGACAGTGGGTCAGCACGAATCGGCCTCACGCAACATGGCTAGTTGGCCAGCTTTCACCGCACTCTATGCGGCACTTTCAAGTGTATTGTATGTATTAACTTGAGCAGATAGTCCTCATAGACCAAGTCAAATGCATTTTTTTATGAAAATGTACAATGCTAACACTATGAATAACTCTGCATCAATGGAGGTAGTCAATATTTCAACCTTCAATGAGAGTATGATTGGCTCTGGCTCAATTGTAATAAGGCAGAGGAATAAAATAATAAAGGCAAACTGTAGTTCAATCTTTTCTACGTTCTCCTCTTCCCAAGAACACTCTTCTTCAGCTCTTTGATCCTTTGCTCCATAGCATTCCCATCAACATCAGTTAAATACTGTTTGAACATAATCTGAGCCTCCAAGTTGGCAAGCTTTTTAGCACCATCTGATGTTCCTATGGCAGCTGCACGCTTGTTGGCTTTCATTTGAATCCTATAGCCCTGTTCTTGAAGACGTTTTGTTTTTAGATAGTTGTACTCTTTGAGCGAGAGAGAGCCTTTATTGTTGGCATATGCTGCTGCTTTACTTCTTGCCTGCTTGAGCTCATCTATGGTAATATACCTGCTTCCATTTTTGGTTATCTGGTTTCTCAATTTGGTAAAGTGGTCGTTATAGACCTCGTACCATCCATCTTCATGATATTCTTTAGCTGTCATATATGGTCCATCATCTTGGACAGGATGGGTGACATGATCAGTGGGCAGATGATAGCTAGGTGGTGGCAGCATTCCGGGAAGATGTCCATCTGAGATACTGGAGGGAGGACTATGAGCGCCAGGGCTGGAGGCATTGACTGGAGCAGAGATGCTGATGGCAGCGAGGGCAGTAAGTATGATGGATGAGCAGTGGAAGAGCATGATTTCTTGATTGCTGTTGCAAAAGTGTGGTGTGCTGATAGAGGTGGAGAAGAAAGTAAGACTGGTGTGTCAGCCGGGCCCGGTTTCATCAGAGCAGTCTACATTCCCCTTGTAGGTGTTGTGATAGGAGCGACGGCTTAGTCAGACTCAACAGCCTGGAATGCAACGGAACCCAGAAGAACCAAGATGTCATCAAGTGATGACATAGCATTAGTAATCCGACAGTATAAAGGAGAACGAGCGCAACTTGTCTCCTGACAAATATAGAAATTCTATACCCTGAACACATCTGTGATCTTACAAAACCCAACAGAGGAACAGAGTAAGGGTTATAAATCTGTTGCAAAGGCGCTTCAGTTAGCAGATAGTTATTGTAGGGAGAATTCAATATGCATTTCCTAAAGGCTGGGGGTGGCAGGACTCCTTACGCCTTGATCCTGGCATGGTTTGTGAATTCAACAGTTGATCATCATGACGCAATCCATTGATATGACATAATAAAGCAGAGAAATACAACAATAAAGGCCCAACTGTAGTTCAATCCTTCCTATGTTCTCCTATTCCCGAGGACACTCTTTTTCAGCTCTTTGATCTTTTTCTCAGTAGCAATTCCCTTATCATCAGTTACATACTGTTTGAACATAATCTTGGCTTCCAAGTCGGCAAGCTTTTTAGCATCATCTGATGTTCCTATGGCTGCTTTACGCTTGTTGTTTTTCTCCCTGGACCTAAAGGCCTTTTCTCCAAGTCGTTTGGTTCTTAGATACCTGTATTCTTTGAGCGAGAGAGAGCCTTTTTTGTCGGCATATGCCGTTGCTTCATTGTGTGCCTCATCTTTCTCATCTTGGGTAATGAACCTTCGTCCATTGTTGGTTATCTTGTTTATCAATTTGCTGTTGAGGTCGTAATGGACCTCTCCCCACCCATTGTTTTTATAATCTTCAGCCGTCATATATGGTTCATCATCTTGGACGGGATGGGCAACATGATCGGCGGGCAGAGGGTGGCTAGGTGGTGGTGGCATTCCGGGAAGATGCTCGCCTGAGCCACCAGAGGGGTTTTGATTGTCACGGCCAGAGGCATTGGCTGGAGCAGATATGCTGATGGCAGCGAGAGCAGCAAGCATGATGGATGGGCGACAGAAGAGCATGATTTCTTGTGATTTGCTGTTATGAAGGTATGATGTGTTGCTGGATGAGCGATGAGTTTGACGCAGAGCGGGCCACGTGTCCATTGTTGCCAATATGGCACAAGGTGATGAGTGCAAATCAATGCAATGGGGTTTAGTCCGCTGGGGGCTTGCTTGCATTTCTTGCAGACCTAATAGCAATGCAGATTAATCAGTCAGTATGCAAGACGCTGTATTAAACAAGGAAACGCCGGCGTTAAATCTGCAGGCTCCCACACGGCCCGTGCTGGTAGCTTCTCTTGCACTCTATGCTCTGCTCTTGATGGACTACGTGCCGGGGTGCTTGTACTCAATGCTCAAATAGCTCCAACCAGCACTGCGCATCCACTCGATGCTGCTCGCCGAGTCCAGCCCGCCTGCCGCCGCCCACTTCTCCTCGCCATCATCGGCCGCAAACGCCACCGGCGGCGGAGGCGTCGTGAACGCGACCCAGCCGCTGACGCAGAACGACTCGCCCAGCACCTCGTCCGGCTTCCCAGCAGACTGGGCCCGTCACGTCCCCGAGGCCGATCGCGACAACGTGCTCGGGCGGCTAGTGCGGCGCGAGGATCCCGCCAGGGTGCTCACCGATGCTGAAAAATGTAGGCCTGGTGCTGGCTGCCTCCCGCCGCGGCTGACGCGTTGCCGTGCCGCTAGACGTGTATGTGATGCGCGACGGCGTGGTCAAGCTCGGACGCGACCGCCAATGCGACTACATCCTCGACAGCACCTTTGCCTCGTCCCACCACTGCACCATCTACACCCAGGACGATTTCGTCTTCCTCCAGGACACGTCGTCCAACGGCACCCTCTGGAACACAAAGCGCGTTGGTCGCGGCCGCGCCGTCGAGATCTCCCAGAACGACACAATCGAGATCAAGCGGAACGTGGTCTTTGTGTTTGAACAGCTGAGTCCGCCAGACGTCGGCAATGGGTGGGAGGATCCCGAGTTCATGGATGCCGTGGCGCACAAGTACGCCGTGACGCGGCGCAAGCTGGGGTCGGGCGCGTTTGCCGAGGTGCGGCTCGGCGTATGTAATCGCACGAAGCGACAGGTCGCTGTCAAGATTTTATTCAAGTCAAAGATGCCCGCGATGCGACAGAGCAAGATCCCGGCGACGGCCGCGCCCTCCACCAGTACCACTGATTTCGAGGTCCCGGTGCCGGCCTCATCGTCCTTCAACGAGGAGGCGCACGAGCGTGAGAAGGAGCAACGCGGGGCAGAGGGCGGGATCATACCAATGTCGATGGCGTCGCAGACGGCGCGCTACTATGGCTCCAACGAGCTCGAGATTCTGTGTCAGGTCGACCACCCGGGCATCGTGCGTGTCTACGACATGATCGAGACGAGCAAGTTCATCTATGTCTTTCTTCAATAGTATGTCCATTGGCAGGACATGGCCTGCACTGACTCTGTCGCGTAGCGTCTCTGGCGGTGACCTCTTTGACTGGATCAAGCAAAAGCGCGTGCTGCCCGAGTCCGAGGCCAAGTACATATTTTACCAGGTGCTGCTCGCCTTCAAATACCTCCATGAACGCAATATCTGCCACCGCGATTGCAAGCCAGACAATCTGCTGCTGATGAAGCAGGAAGACTTTGCCCATGTCCTTCTGACCGACTTTGGGCTTGCGCGTGTGACCGGAAACCGCAGCATGATGAAGACGTTTTGCGGCACCATGCACTACCTCGCGCCCGAAATCCTCCGCGGCCACCCAGAGCTCCGAGACGGCGAACCGGCCAGCAGCCGTGATCCTGACGCACCGCTGCAGTACGGCAAGGCTGCAGACTGCTGGTCGCTCGGCGTGCTCCTCTACGTCATGCTCTCGGGTCTCATTCCATTTGAGGACGGCCCGGACCACGCATACGGTGACCAGGGCGCGAGCCGCCTGTACCGAGAAATCCAACAAGGTCGTGTCCCATTCGACGACCCCGTCTTTGCTCGGGTCTCGCCCGAGGCCAAATCCATCATCACCTCACTGCTGCAGGTGGATCCGCGGTATCGCTTCACGGTGAACGACGCACTCGAGCATCCCTGGATTCGCAACAAGTTGGTCAATTTGGAGAAATTATTCGCGCATCGCATTCTGACGCGCAGCGGGTGCGGCGACGCGCTCTGGATGCATGATCTGGCGGCGAGGCAACGCGTGCAAGTGCCAGTGCAACAGGGAAGCGTCGTGGAAGATGCGATGCCATTGACCGCGGCCGATGCCGTGGCGGGCCTGCGGAACGATACGACGCTCGGTGAGAACGGGCGGAGGCGTCAGGCGGGGGATGCGGATGAGGTAGAATCGCCGCAGCGCATGGATAAGCGTCCCAAGATCTGAGACTGGAAGGCAACCTTGGAGATGCCGGATTGAGGCTGACGGGAAAGCCACTCGCACAACATACTCGCATGTTTTATTTAGTCTTTATCAGGGCTGCTTATTTTAGGCGCCTGCCTTGATTATTTGAAACAGCCAAGCGCCTATTTTAAGCAGCCCTGGTCTTTATGCATATGTGTGCAATCATGCGCTAAGTAGTTTGAGAGGGCAATGGTTGACACGTAGCATGAGAGCTTGCTATTGAATGTCAGAGTCTCCTTGTCTGCAGAATGTGTTGCATAGAATCTTTTGGTGTGCAGACTGCAGACAGAAAATTTCATCACTCGTATCGGCTGCTCACTTCATCCTGCCCGTCACGTCTGTTAAACCTCTTACGATCTCACTTAGAACCATGCAAACCCTATCTATCCTTGCCCTTGCTGCCCTTGCGGCATTCATCCCTCATGCTCATGCATCGGGCAGCAAACTTGTTGCCATGCCCCAGATAACTGATCTTGTCCCTGATGCCCAATTCAACATATTGAAGAACCTTTCTGAGATAGAACTGGGAATCTATGCCAAAGTCAGTCCTAAAAGCAGGTTGCTTGTTGAAAAATTCCGCAATTTTAAATTTGGTGCAAAGGTGCTGAATATCCTTGTGGACCTTGGCGTGCCAATGCCGAAAGATGTCAACATGGCGATTCAGTCTCTTGCTGCTGCAAGGAGGAATTCAGCTGATAAGCAAAACATCAGCCTTGGCACTATCGTCCAGATTGCTGGTATTCATATCCTGCACGGCAAGCCTGACGTAGCAAAGAAGCTTGCGCTCCTTGCATCGGCATCCCGCACCCAAGCAACCAACGACGCTGAAGTAAATATTGTTGTTAGCCCACGCAGTCTCCTCCAGTTGGCATATGCAACTGGTAAATGCAAGGAAATTGATGATCTCTTGGAGAAGAATGCTGCAGTTTTTAAAGACGGCCTTGGAATTGATGTGTCATGGACCGACGGTCTTTTGCATTGGTTTTTATCCAAGTATCTTCCCAATAAGCCTCACTCCGTCATCCATGTCTCAGGCCATGATCTGTCAGCGATTTATTGCTCAGCAATCTATTCAGACCCTAATCTACCAACAAAGGCTAGCAAAACGCCAGCTATTTTAGATTTCATTAAGGGAGTCCTTTTCCATATGCAATTACTGACAAAATGGATCCATAAGCACCACTCTGCATACGCAATGAACCCTTCTCTTAAGACATTGCTTATGCATCAAACAGGACCGCTCGTATCTACTCCAGAAGCATTTAACATCAACCTTGGACTTGAAACGTGCCTTGCACAACATCCAAGTCCCTTTGAAATTATATCAGGACTGGTCTCACTACTCAAGAAAAAAGCAAAAGTGCAATTTATGAAGTCTCGTGAAAACATGGCCATTCCTTTGATCATTGAATATTCTCTGCGCATCGCAGGCGGAGGCTCTGCAGATCTATGGTGGATAACGTGCTCACCTTGGAGTAACCAACTTGATATTCAGCATATGCTGAATGTTTATTTTGAAACCGTTTGCCCCCTCGATAATTTAGGGCATTCTGATTGCATAAATTCGATGAGTTATAAGAGCACCCCAAGTCATAGCATCCTGGACTGGAGCACTCATCGGTGGCTGTTCCGCATACTCATTGAAGCAAAGTTCTATTCAACTGCCGCATTGTTGCTTAAGAAACTCTCTACGCTTTATCTTCTACCTGATCGCAGCACATCTGAGCTCCATAATAAAGCATACATACTACTCACGAATATCGAGGATGGCAGTAAGCTGAGCAAAGATAACCAGATGATGTTGGATAGCCTTTAGCTGCCGGGATGATGTGATCAATGTTGATATATAACTGCGATGGGTTGCGAGTTAGACCAAATATATTCCCTTGAACATGACAAACCTGCAATGGGTTGCGAGTTAGACTGAAAACAAAAACTCTTGCGGTCCATAGCAGTCTATCCATGGCACCAAGTTGTGGCGCTCCTCAACAATCAATGCATTGGTATTGCAAACTGCTAACTTCAAGTCCTAGATTAGTTAATGATTGAATTGCTATTCCATGAAGTTAGTCATTGTTCTTGAGCTTGTTAGTTTTATCTGTTGACAAATGGGCAGCAGAGGCGGCATCCGCAAACCATTTGTGATGACATATAGACACCACATTGTTCCTGCAGAACAAAGAGCATCTGTAGATCCTAGAATTTACTGGCCCAACAACGCTAGCACTATATGCTAAAATAATAATACTACATGTTACAATGCCACAGCCAAATAGATCCACAGCAGCACCACTACTGCTGCATATGCCCCCAACAGCATCATACCTATGCTCGCATTTACAGCAGCACACGGGCCATGCTGCAAGGCACGAAGCGCTGTCCTGCGGGCTCGGACTCGCGTGTTTTGCTGCCCCACACACGTGTTTGCCGTCTCCCCCGTTTGTGCCTCCGCGCACCCGACAACTATGACCACCTCGGGCGCGCCCGCCTCCTCGATATCGCCGTTCAGCATCCTATTCCATTGAGGATGCTCACCCTCATTAAAGGCATGAACAGCGGCTTGGCCTTCATGTCCGCAGGTTCGCCGCCCGCCGTTGGAAGCGATTGTCCCGGAGTCCTTTGCGGACAGACTTCCTGCGTCCAGACAAACACCCCCAGGCGGCGGATCGTGTTCAAGCGAGGCGTTGAAGGACGATTCGCTGGTGACCGGCGACCAAGCATTCAGGCCGTCTGCGCTCCCCGCGTCGCCGGCGACCTTTTCTTCCACCGAGGCCGTATTTTGCGGCTGCGAGGGCGATGGAAGAGGCGACGACGATGGCGCAAATTGCTGCTGGTTGCCGCCGAATGCGCGCTCCTCAAGATCCTCGACCCGTCTGTCCGCTGCGTCCTCCGTATCCGCCGCGTCTGCCGAGTTCTCCGGGTCCGCCGTACCCGCCGCGTCCATCACATCCTCCGCATCCTCCGCATCCTCCGCATCCACGATCTTAGACGGTGGCCGATCGGCCACATTCCCTGCCAATACCTTGGCGCGCGCAGTCTTTGCTGGTGTCTCGTAGAGCAGAGACTCGCGTGGCACCAGCATCGACTCGAACTCCTCGGTGGAGTGCATGTCCGCGGTGTACTCAAAGACCTGGCGCCGGACATGGGCATCCGCGACGGGCGTCGGCATTCGGCTCCGCGCCTCCTCGTCCAGAACAATCAAGGGGGCGTCGAGGCGAACGAATTCGCCGATCTGCATGTCGCCAGCACCGACGGGCGCGGACTCGCCAAGATAGTATCGCAGGTCCTCCATGGCCTGCTCGGGAGTGGGCCGCAGTTGCGGGTTGGACTCCATGCCGCACTTGACCAGGTGCGATAGCAGCGAGGAGGTCGCGCTGCCGGTCTCGGCCTCCAGGTACATCAGAGCCTCGCGTAGCAGGAAGTAGAACTCGAATACGTCCGCCTTGACCGGATCGTAGCGACTGCCAGAGGCGCTCGGATCCGCGCGCTCTGGAGGCTGGCAATGCGCGGTCCCGGCGCCTTGGTTCACGGCCCAGCGGGTCGAGCTGACGGCGAGGCCCCAGTCGATGATTTCCGCGCGCACCGTGCTCATGTCCGGCACCGTGTTGACCGTGACGTTGTCAAACTTGGTGTCGGAGTGGCAAACGCCCGCGTTGTGCGCGGCCATGAGCGCGTCGAGCACCGGCGCGAGGAGACGAACGAGGAAGTACTCGGGGTGGGTGCGGCCAAAGTACTTGGTGATGCGGCCGGTTCCGAGGAGGTGGCGCAGGCTGCACACGCCCCGGCGCGTCATGAGCACCGCGCACGTCGGAGAAGGGCCCGGCGCCGTGGAGGTGCGGACCTCGGCGATACCATAATATGGTACAATGTTGGAGTGGCGGGGCAGTCGCTGCATCCAAGCGTCTTCGACCGAGGCGTCCGCGAGGCTCCACATCGCCTTGAGCGCCAGCGCGCTGCTGCCTGTGCCGCAGGATGGGCCGCGACTGTTGCTTACGCAGGTGGCGGCCGAGACGCAGCCGAAGCCGCCTTGGCCGAGCGCGTGGGTGACGCGCGCAACGATATTGCCGGCGGTGACATTCGCAACGAGGACGTCGCCGGCGCGCAGCGGAGTGGTGAGAGTCGCGGTGGTAGACATGGGTGGGGTGGTAGTGGTTGCGGGAGCAAGATACGCAGGCAAGTGGCAATGGTAGGAGCAGGTGTCGCGGTAGCGGGTCGCAGTTGCACGTGAAAGGCAGAAGGCGGGAGTGGAGAAATGCCACAATGGAGCGGCTCCTGCTGCCTCCGCCGCCTCCGCCGCCTCCGAGCTCCTCCGAATCCGTTGATTCGCATGGCGCTGCAGCAGCAACAGCGGCTATTAAGCGCAGATTGGAGACGGCCAATAGAGGAGTTGGCATGCTGTTGTGTAGAAGGCACGGCTCTGGCGATGACGTGGCAAGGAGTTACCGGGCTGAAAAAATGCAAACGTGCTGCAACTGTCAGCCGCCACATGTTTTGGGCCAAATCCGGAACCAGCCTGCCCGATCGGGATCCGCCTGAACAACGCCACTGACCTATTGGCGTGTATGCCAGCTATATAAAGCTAGCCTTTATAGTGTAAAGTAAACTACACTGATTTATAGGACACAGCAGGAAATACAAAAATACACACCATTCCATAGCACACAACTGCCCCACTTGTCCCACTGTCATTCAAGGCAGATGCATTACCCAGGCTAATACAATCAGCAAGACCAGAACAAGTGCATTCCTCCTAGCATGGCTTCCTAACATGTATTTTTAAACAAGGCCGGGCAACTGTAGAAGAAAAATACTGTATATATATTCTGCAGAATATACCACAAGCCACTACACTTTTTAATTTTGGGCAGGGCACCAATTCCTGGTATCAAGACTGCAGTGTAGTCTAAAGCACCGTGCTGGTTTTGCTCCCCACCACGTGGTAATTCTACGCCAACGACCGCCTAACGCCTCTAGATCCATCATGAAGCTCTACTCTGCCTCGGCACACGCCGTCGCCGCCGCGCTCCTCCTTGCATACGTTTGCGTCCCGCAACCTTCCACCACCGTCGATGCCTCCATGTCAGATCGAATGACCCAGTTTAGGCGCTGGATCATCAGCAGCTTACCCGGTCGTACGCGTACACGTGCTAGTGCGCCTGCAAATGCTGGTGCCGCTGGACATGCAGACGGCACTGGCCGTATGCCCCAAAATACCGAGCGCACTGGGCCCCAGAATACCGAGCGCACTAGGCCTAGGCGTGCAAAGGACTCCCGCAGTCAGAAAAAAAAAACTAAGGACAACGCTTGGACATCTGTCCAGCCACAACCTGAGAAGCTCCAGCTCCAAAAGCCCATCGCCTCACAACAGAACGAAGTTCAAATATCCAATGAATATAGCACTCCGCCAGGAGTAGTGAGATATCTCATTGGCTTGTCCAAGGATCACAAGTCGCATGTTTTCAGCCGTGATCAATTCATCAAGCCCGACGGCAAGAGGTTTGCATTAGATTTCCAAAACGATTTCAAGAACCAAGTATATAAACAGTACGAGGAGACTGCAATGAACTTTTGCCTGCGCAGTGTCATGGTGCAGTCTTCAATCCAACTGCCGCCGAAACTCGTCTGGCATCACATCGAACCTGTCATTGCGCGCGGCCCTTACACGTACAAGACCTACGATGATCTCAGTCCGAATGACAATATAGTCAACTGGTGGGTCAACTTTTCCGGTCCTTTGGCATTTGATCGCTTCGACGGCGGGTATGAGCCGGAGGCAATTCAGGATTGGGAGGTACCCGAGCTGGCAGCCATCGCCATGCAATTTCGTACTTCCAGTACACCGAAGGTCTTTCACGATATACATCAGCAGCTGGTGCACAGCGATAACGTAACACCGCGCCCCATTACCGTCACGAACTTGATACGGCACATGAATTTTAAGACTCAAAATACCGCAGAAGTCTTCAAGATATTTCAGGCCCGCATCCATGTTCTCGCTCTGCTTGCTCCCCAACGCAATCCTAAGAATGCTGGAAGCCCATACACAATTGAACAGATTCGGTTTATCTTCCACATGGCGTTCAACGGATTTGGTCAGGCGCGGAAGCAGTCGGCCTACATTCGTGGTTCGAACTTTCTCGACCTAGATGCCATCCCTGTCGTGAACACGGGCAACTGGGGTGGCGGGGAGTTTCGTAACAGCCCACTGCTGATGGCCGTCGTTCAAATAGCTGCTGCCCATGCTACTGGTGTGAATTTGGTTGCTTGGTTGGAGCCTGGGTTGCCTGAAGTGTGGGCGCGGGCGCTTGTTGCGTTTGGTAAAGTCTGGTCCAAAGATAGGCCCCTCTTGCCCACAGAAGAGCTCATCAGAGGCATCCATGCCCTGGGGTTTAAATGGCCAGCAACCTGATTCCTGCAACATGGGTCATGCTGTTGAACTCGTGAAGTAGTAGACATACAGCACTCTGCAAAGCCTATCTGCTTTCTATTGCAACGTTCATACTCTATTTGTCCCTGTCAGTGCTACTGTGGCAGAGTTTGGTGGCCTGCAGAAACCTCTTCAGACAAGATGTGCATTGCACAGCGGATAACCACGTGAGACAGCCAGGTGGCAGTAAGGGTTCACATGCACACACCAGATGACCAGGACATCATTAGCCAGACACAACAGTCTGGAATGCAACAGAACCCAGACGAACAATGACATCATCAAAGTGATGATGTGGAATTAGCAATCCCACAGTACAGCTTGACTTCTGACAAAAATAGAAATTTCATTACCCTGAACACATCACTCAACACTCTAATTAGGCACAGACAACACTGCACAAATAACCGTCACACTCGCCTCAGATGCTGGCGCCAGCCACAGCCGCCTCGTCCGCCTTTGACACAGATCCGACGGAGGAGCCCGAGCAGCACCAACACCACGCCCGCCGGCGCGAGCCCTCCTCTGACCTCTCGCCCGGCTTCCCGGCCACCGCGAACGACTGG
>QZWS01000287.1:0-14201 GCA_004114245.1 Zoopage sp. CT-All
AGCTGTGGGAGCAGGAATTGGCAGTATGCAAGGAAGAGATGCAGTTAGGTGTTGTACATGAGGCTAGCTGTAATCAGGAGCAAAGCGGAGGTGGGGGGTTGGGAGGCGGTCCATTCCATGGGAATGACTTTGCACAAACATCCTAATATTGCCATCAAGTTGTTTACAGCAACCCCCGCTTTTCTAGCAATTCTTGCGTTTCGGCTGAGAGAGCTCTCCACACGACGGAAACCTTGCCATGCCTGCCCTTCCAGGTGGTAGCCTTCATCTTGGCAATTAACGACTCCCGTTTAACCGGATTACTAATCTTTTCATGCAGCCGCAGTATCCTAGGAAGAAGCGATGTTGCCCGACCACGAGCATATGAGAAATTGCTAAATGACTCGCCTTGGGTAGTACTTCCTGCCAAGGACATCAAAAGCAGCGAAATCTTCACTTGCATCTGAAGATGCGGATAGGTTGCTGATATAATGCGCCTAGAATGTTCCTCTGTTGTTGACATGACCCTATACTCTGCTTCGAAACCATGAGATAGCTGATATAAGACTTCCAATTGGTCGCGGTATATTTGCACGGCCATATCGAGCCATTCAATTGCCCTGCTACCTTTAGTATTGCGTGGGCGCATGATAGCATTAGTTTTACGGTACCACCACCCCAAATCAGAGGGATTTTTTTTACGCCAAAACATGAGGTTTTTGGGCTTGAACTTGTGGTGCGATGGTTTGGAGGCGATGGGATCATCAGCGAGAGGGGTGGTGTGGGAGGCAGCGACAAGTGGTGAGCTGGGGGCGCCAACGAGGAGGAGTGCGGTAGCCAGGGCGGCGGCAAGAATGACGGCGTGAAAGCGCATGGTGTCGTCAATGTCTAGGATGTCAGGCGGGGTGGTTTGTGTCAAAACAAGCCACGAGGTGCAAGCATGGCTCTTGGCTGGCTTATTGCAAGAGAAATTATGCCATGTGTGGTCGAAGTGAATCGTGAGCCAAATCGGGAACGGCTACACGAATCGAGTCAGTCGTGCTACCGCCGCGTCTCCCCAAATCGAGCAACCATGAAGCGAACAAGTGTTTATATTAAATGTTTGTGTGACGCGCTATGATACATAGTCATACTGTGCCAGATCCAAAGGTATAAGAAGGAGCCCCACCTGCCCCAGCCTCTAGAATTGACTGCCCCTAACCCCTGCCTCCGCTCTGCTCCGCTACTTCCCCTTGCCTCTCAAATGAGCCAGAATCCTATTTTTCTGATACATAATATGTTAAGCTATTTGTAGATATCAATTTTAGTTCCTGTGCTGTAGTTAAAGTGGCTGCCAGAGCATATCCATACTTGAGACAGTTTCCCAGGATGCAAGCACCTTGGAGACCTCAGAGCCCTGAATGAAGTGCAAGAAATAGAATTCTGAATACAATATGCTACTACTGAATGTGTCCTGGTATTGTTAAGCACATCTTTGGCTGCCAGTAGTGTTGACGCAGTTGACATAGTTGCTGAACAGCTCAAGCTATTAGATGATGTGGAGGTAATAAGATGAGTATACAATAATTGTTGAATGAGAGCACTGGAAAAGCACTAGGGATTGAATATTGACTGCTATAGAATTTTTACTTTACTGCAAACATACAACAATGATCAGCTCAAGTGACTAATGGAGGTGGCAGATAAAAAGATGAATGAGGTGCTGGTGTTGACAGGGGGTAACAGAATCATACACAGAGGCTGGGAAGAGAGCTGTGCTATTGGTGGAGGAGGCCAAGGAAGCTGCAGTAAATCTTTCTACATTCATTATATTCTAATGCTTCTAATAAGTGAAATGACTGAGCAGCAGTGACAGCTGGACAAGGTAAATGATGAGGTGGAGTTGGTGGCCGACATTGGGTGCAATTGACACTTTGCAACTGGCTCAGACACCTCAGTGGCCACTAGCACTAGCAGTAAGGAGGAGGAACAAGGAGGTGTGTGGATTGCAGAGAAGATGGTGCAATGGCATGTGGGGTAGGGGAAATGAGTGTGACAGTCTCTTTTCTTTCCTGTTATGTCAATGCCAGTGTTGGCTAATGCACCTAATTGAACTACATTCCCTGATCATATTCTTCACCTATACCTACTGTCATGCCCGCCCCAGGGTAGGGGGACCCGGGGGCAGGATAGGATGTCAATGGTGCTGTGGAGGGGCGGGTAAACTTGTGTTGATATACAAGAAAAACATCAGACTGCTTCTACCAGGGGTATGATCATGACACCTACCTCCTCTACTGCCGAGTCAGTCATCACATGGAGCTAGCGGAATGTATTATCAAAACATGCTGCACAAATTGTTTTGAGCCACTGTAACATCCGCCCAGGCCAGGGGGGCCCGGGAGCAGGCAGAGTGCAAGAGATGCAAGGAGAGCAGAGAAACCTGTATTGATTACATAGAGAAAAGACAAGACTGTCACTACAAGGGGTATGGCCCTGACAGCCACTCTGATAATTTATTGGAGAGCTAATAGAATGGTATGCTGTCTACACTGGTGCCAAGGGATCAATGGCAACCTGATGTATTCTCAGTGCAGAAGGCAGAGTGTGCCATATAGCACATAGCAGGGGGTGGCTGTAGTGACTGCTGTCTTTTCTCCACCCACCTGGCAAAGTACACCATCTTGTCCCAAGGACTTCCCTCTCCCCTTACCTGTAACTTGGATGGTGATCAGGGTTGAATACAGGTATGCATTAGACATGCCTTGGATGGTGATCAGGGTTGAATGAAAAAGAAAACCCTGGTCAGTGCACCCAAGACTAGACCGATGCTTCAGCTTCCAACATAGACTACTAAGCAAACATGCCTCACAAACCGGGACACTCCCTTGCCACGTGGTTGAATGAAGAATCCTCACAGTATTGTATTTGGAGTAATGTGTCAGCAGATTAGAGATGTAGAATGCAATCTTCTTTCTTTTATACACAACAGGGCAGCTTGGACTAGCTTATATACCTAAAACTGGACTCTTGGGGTTTGTGCACAACAATTAGAATAATAGCCTTTTCTGTTTCTGTCTCCACTAGGAATACAAACAATAAATTTGCCATTGATTTCTCACCTCCCATGCAGCCTTTTGCACTGCTATATAGCACTAAAGCCCCAAGGCCCCTGAAAATACCATAACAATAAATCAAATGGCATACTAATTCCCATGGAACAACAAGGCATCATCTCATACCCCCTACAATGCTACAATGCTGCAATGTTGCAATATTCTTTACAACTAATCATCCTCAGCAGAGCCCGATGTCTCTTCATAGGACTCCCAAACCTCCTCATACGAGCTAAGTGAGCCAGCATCCGGAAGCTGGTGCACGTCAACCAGGTCTACAAATGGTCAGCATCCTGACAGCCTTGCTGTTGCCCACCCATTCCTTCCATATCTACATCCTGGTCAAGTCCAGACGTAGCTACACCCATGCTGGCAAGGATCCGATTCTGCTGCCGTGTTTGTGAATTTAGTATCGCGGCCGCATCAGCATATCGAGCGCTACTGAATGCTGTCGCGCATGTATCGAAAGTAGGCAGACTGGCGTGATGCGCCATGTCGTTCAAAGGATGCCTAGACAACCTAAATCCGTCGTCGTCCCAGGCAGGATGCGTCAGAGCTCGTCGCTCGTCTTCCTGTCGAAGCAAAACCGGGTCTGACACACCAGAGATAGAACAAGCAATCTCATCACAGACAAGCCACTAACCCGAGAGAATCTCTTCGGATGTGAGCGGAAAATGTTCCGGGGCAATCCAAATGTCTACTGGCGTCAGGCCGCCAGACGCATGCAGCCGGCGTGCTACCTGCATCAAGCATAGCGCGATCCATTCGCCACGCGTCGTTGTGCCCGGGCTCCAGCATCGCCACGTACAGCGCCCGGTTCCGAATATGTCTGTACGAAAAGTACAAATCCTAGTAATTGTGAGAGGCGTCTAGCAATTCGGACATTGGGTGCCGAGCATGTCGATTGCAGCATGTCGATGCAAGCCACGCCTAGCCAAAACACCGTCCCCAGTTTGCCATCCATGGTATCTACGGCCGCGGCAGCCGTCGGCATCGACAAGAACGACGATTCTTTTGTCGACTACCATGCGCTGTTTACCGCGCTGCGCCGCACCGACGCGTCTGCAGTGGAATGGGTCGCTTCGCGGGTCAGGGAGCTCGAGCCAAAGTTGATGCAGCTGGTCGATCACCCCGCACCGTCATCCGCTCACCGAACGGCCGTGGAATCAGGTAAATGTCCCGCCTAGACGAGCGAATTCACATAATGAATCTCCTGCAGGCGAGTATACTGTGGGCGATGCGACCTACAAGACTGTCCCTGAACTCGCTACTCGTGCCAAAATGGTGTCCAGCCTGCTCCAAATCGATGAATTCATCGCAGCAGACCTGCTTCGTCGTGGCTACAAGGAGCGTGCTGGACTTGACCGCGATCCCATTGATGCGGCTGTATTGCTCCACCATCAGCACCGGGACTACAAACTCGCCTGCATTCGGGAGCTCCTCATCTCCGCGCATCTACTCAAGGACTCGGCGCCAGGCACCGCCGAGCATTCAAAGTGGAATATAGCGCGTGGGTTTTCTGAAAAGCTGTGGGCAGAGGCAGGCATTGCCGAAGGCACCGACAAGGTGTCGTTCGCGGTCAAAGTATTGCGCACGCTGCCCAGGCTGAAGGCAGCCATCGAAGCGACCGAGGCCATCAGAACTACAGATGCCAAGGAGAAATACGGAGTCACTCCCGATACGCTTGCTGAACGTCGCGACGCCCTCAAATCGGAGCGACAGCGCATCGCCTTTCTGCTCGTTCTACTCGCTTTCCAGCGGCAAATTCCAGCCAACGATATCTTTTTGCTCGTGGAGGCGTGCAAAAAAGCGGCGCGTTCGGACCCGATAAGTTTGTATCTCATTGCGGCGCTCGTCTCCGCCATCAACTGCAACCCGCTGCATCGACTTTTGCACGAATCCACACTCACCCGCGACATTGCCTTCCTCAAGAAGCTCCCCGAGGTTCTTGTTCAGACGTGGGAGGATGAGCACGCTCGGAATTTTGTAATAGTCCAATGGCTTCTTTTCCAAGCCGACGCCATCGATAAAATCGCCGGCCAACGCCCCGGGGTTCGTGAAGAGCTGCAGTATCGTTCAGAGCAAGCCGAGGAAATTATGCGCAAGGCATGGAAGTCGGGCGCGTGGACGTACTCACTTCAAGTATGGCTGGCTGCCCGACGCGCGGCCTATGAGCACACCGAGCAGGTTCAGATCGGCGATGCCACTGACGAGGATCTTGCCACGACAGGGTATCAAGTCGATTTGGCGAAAGGCATCACTGAGCCGGACTTTGTCGGATTTCTTGAGTTCCAGATGGAGCTGATCGTGCTCATGGTTATTCAGCAAAAGTCGGGCTCGCTGCGACACGAGCGCATCAACGAGGAGCGCGCCTGGCGGCAACAGCAACACCGGATGGGCAGCACGGTCCGCGATGGCGACGATAAACTCTATCGCGCCGTTGAGCTCTTTTATGATGTTGTAGCCGTGCTTTTCCGCGGTCGGGAGCCCGACGCCGCGGCCCATTTCTGGGAAGACTCGCGCCTTGCAGGCTTCATCGAATGGTCCGCGTGCTCCGACTCGCCCTTCCTTGTCCGTGCCGCAATCAACATGATGGCAAGTTTAGCGAGTGGCCCACGAAGCTCTGGATATGCGTTCGAGGCGATTCAGCTGTTTGCAGAGCGTAACCCGAACGCACGGGTGAGCTGGGATCATTTCTTCCAAAGCCTTGCGGCGTATGCACAGACGTTTTCTTCGGGTGTGGCGCAAACGCGTGAGATGCATCAAACCGAACTGTCCATGGTGCGGGCATCCCTGCGGCTGCTGCGCACCGTTGTCAGCCATAGCTCGCTGGCAAAGCGTGCATTCGTCGAGCACCCTCGTTTCTCGATTCTCACCGTCGCTTTCCAGCTCCTTGCCAGTGGCACCCCGGTCGACTTGAAGGCCTCGTTGATGGATGTCATAGCCTCGTTCGCCTCCCCGACAGCATATGGCACGATTGAAGAGGCATCATACGATGCAAGCTTAGCACTGCACACCTGGACAATGGTGGAGGAGTACCAGCTTCTGCCCACGCTGACTGTTCAAGCTGGCCTTGCTACTGATGGAGTACGCGCCGAACTGCTGAATATTGAGACATCACGTGCAGCCTATCCGGAAAGCCGTGCCTTTGTCAGGCTACTGACTGCGCTGATCCATGCAAATCGTGCAAGGTCGCCTTTTGATAAGTACGGCCGTCCTTCGCCAACGCTTCCGGAGGGCCTTGGGGTCGGTCGGCGTTCCCCGGGTGTTGAGCCTGGTATAAAGGTATATGTCCAGTACGTTATCGATGATATTCTGCTCGAGGCATTTCAGCGGGGATACAAAGATCCTCGCGAGCAATGGTGGGTGATCGACGCGTGCTTGCGGCTGCTAGAACGATGTCTCGACTCGTTCGATCTTTCCCCGATATCGGCGCTGTTCAGCGTTGGTATAAACACGTCGCAGCAGCGCGCAGAGCTGGAGACAAAAGCCATTTCCCTTATGGCGCATCCTGGATTCCTGATTATGTCGGGCGTGCTTGGTGGTTCGCGTCTGGAAGGCACGTTGTTTCGCCTCATTGATCGTGCTTGCGATAGCATTCGGACCAACGAGCACGGAACAGAGTCGCATGCGAGCGCCGTGCAGCGTGCCCTGAAAATTCTTCTCCGAACTTTCGATATGCAAGACACGTTCATCGATGTCCTTCTGCCAGCACTGGGAAGGATGCGCTCTGTGGCTGCTCAAGCAGGGGTTGCCTTGACCCAGGCGCAGCTTGCTGTGACTCGCCTCGAGCAGCTCTTCTTGCATCATCAGCATTCGATCCCCCAACTCGCGCTTATGGTCGGCCTACCGGATCACTTAAGCATATCACTCCTTGCCGTGCGAATTCTGGATTTGTTGGCGAGCTCGGCATTGTTTTCGTTGCAAGCCAATGGCAGCAAGACAAATCGCCTTGTGGGCATCCTGGAATCCAGTGCGGAATCGGCAAGAATTTTGCACGGGTTTTGCCGCCGACTAATGGAAGATGACGCAGAGGATAGTGAAGGCAGCGACAGCATTGCTGCGCAACAGCTCGAATTTATCGATCCAATTGCTCTGCTTTATTCAAACTCGCATAGCACTCGCAATCTTGGTGATCAGCTCCGAGAGTCTATTGTGACGTTGCTCGTCAGCAACATTTCCGATCCAGGCCGGCTCTTTCCTACGGTGGCGCATTTTGTGCTTGGACTTGGCTTTGATCGGGAAATCTCTCGCAGCAAGCGACCAAGCGAGACTCGGCTGATTTGCCTCAATGCCCTCGTCGGTTTAGCCAATCGCGGCCTAAGCTCCGATGCTAATGCTGATCCGGACTTTGGCGAGCCGCTTTATTTCCGCCGGCCACAGCTTGCTGAGAATATCGCGCATCTTGTATATTCGCTCTCAGCTCAGCAGCAGACGGCGAGCGACATTGCCAGGTTCCTGAGATCCTCGTCGGTTGACTATGTATTTAAGCAGATTGAGCATTTCGATTTGTCGCTTCCGGAGGCCGAGCACGACAATGGAAATGTGGTGTTCCCTGATGGGGAGTGCAAATCTGTTGATCTTCATGGCGTAATTTCCGAAATTCATCGTCGCGCGTGGCTTTTGCGCTCTTTTTCGCACGAATTGCATGATTTCGCTCTCACCGACCGACGATCTGAGATGGCCCGACTAGTCAAATCGTTTATTGCAAGTGCGTCAAGCGCCGCCCCACTACTCCCACTCTCGACAACGGGTTCTGCCAGTGCTCGTGCGTTGGACATACTGCAGGCGCTCGATTTCAAATTTGTCCCTGCAAATCTAACCGTCCTCCCAGAATCCGGCTACTTTGCTAACGTGGACCTTTCACGCTGTACTCGCATTGATTCGAGAGGCTGTGTTATTTACGATATTGTATCGGCTTACCATTGGCTAATACTTTGTAAACGAGCCTCGGAAATTGCAGGTATTATCGTAACGGATGTTCATCAGCAGCAAGCGCAACGCGAGATTTACGGCATTCTTCTCTCGTTGGCGACTAAGAACGATCACAAGGAGCTAGAGCACGCTCGGAGTGCTTGCATTGAAGCCTGGCGTCAGGCGGTGAATATCGTGCTCAGCGAAGCACTTGAATCTATTCCGCTCGAACTGCACGTCGGCCTTTGCTTTCAAATCGCCAAAGCCGCATTGACCCACCTGTCCGGAGGCTATCCGAGCACGGCAACCAGCGAAATTTTAAGCGATGTCGTCGTTTCTAGCATTAATCGGCTCCTTAAAGCGACGCAAGAGCGCCCGAGCGAGACTATAGAATTGACCAGGGACAGTGGGATGACGCTGATGAGCATGCTTGTTGAATCGGTGCGGACATCTAATTCCACAACGGTGTCGCGGGGAAACATCTACGCCGCTCTCCGCTGTCTTCTTCGCGTGCCTGTTATCGAGAGAGCATCGCACGGCAAGTCCCAACTACGCACGACCCGTTCGTTTGGGGCGGTCATCAATTTTTCCTTGATCACTGTGCACGGAGACCAGTTTATGCAACGCGTATGCCAGGACGCTATAGAAGGTCCCGATCTATGGAAGCTGATGGCCATCTCGCTACTTGCTGGGCTCGCAAGCATTGCCTCTCGTGAGCGGAACAATCAACTACTGCAGTATCTGTCGCGATGGAATATTACGAAACAAATCATTATCTCCCTCAAGCAGAGCGACGATCTTGTTAGCGAAGGCCATACTGGGCTCAACGGTATTGTCCTGTTCTGGATGTTTATACTCATAATTTCGGAATGCCTAGGATCGGACGCATTGTCACTGTTTATTTTTGAGGCTCGCGTGGCGATGCTTTTGCAGCTCGCACGATCACGAGATGGCGCACGTCAACTAGTGGACAATGATATTTTTGAAGTTTTGGCGGAACTTAAAGTGATTGCGCTTCCTAAAGTCAGTATCGACGGTACAGTGTCCATATATGTGCCTCCTCTCTTAATTTGCAACGCTTTAGATGCGGGATCATTCTCGATTGCGCTCAAGCATGCTCGCATAGCCTCGATGACGTGCAAGGTGGTTTCTCGAGTGCTTATCTCCTGTGGAAAAGACAATGGAACAGCGCATAGACGCGTGAGTGGAGCATAGAGTATTCTGATTGCTGACACTATTAGGCACTCGCTTTCTTCTCGAAGCAGGCCTCCGCATTTATTTCACTGCTTGCGTTTGATGGCCGCCTGGCAGTCGATCATCTCAAGGCTAAGTCTGAAGCTGCTTTTGCACTGGCAACTGTGGTGCGGCGACCTGACATTGCTGAAATGGTACATACGCAGACGCACACTCCTGGTTTACTAACTATTATGAGTAGATTCCGAGCCAGTTGCAGCTGATGCATGATGCAGTAATTGGACTCTTATCTGAGTATGGCTCGGCAAAATCATGGGCGCATCGCTTGGAGGCATCGAATCCAGCAGAACAGGAGCTTACAACCGGCAAGGCATATAAGCGTTTATCTGTCGGCTGATGCCACATAGTGCCCATCTCTACGGATGTCTCTGAGCTTCAAAAGATTGCAGAAAGAATCGTTGGCGGCATTATCGAGAATGCGCTTTCTTATGGAATTTCTGTATCTGGTATCACTGGTATCACCGTGTCTTTGCTTTTGCGCCATTTGATTTGGGCAGATACATTGCGACCTGTACTGTCGCCCTTTGCTGGTTCTGAACACCGTCTCACCGACACTTTGAGTGGTTCGTTGTCTGATATCTTGTCGCCGCTGACGAGCCCTAGGAGCCGCTGTATCTATTGGGGCGCTGTGCGCATGTATCATTACCCTGGTCACGGGAATCGAGCAAGCGGCCCATCTGGAATCGGAATTGGCGTCAAAAATGCTCCAGAATACGCCAATGACCGGCGAAGAGCGGCATATTGTCGTTATTTTGAGCTCTGAAATCGATTATCAGACATCGCTGCTTTCTAGCTCCAGCAGCAAGTCGTCCAAAGATGACTACCAACTTTTCTGTGACTGGAATAATTCCACTGCGAAACGGCTTTTTGGTGTGAAATTTTCAACCAACCGCTAAGATGACGACTGCGTAGTTGGCCTTGAGCGAGCTTTGTTGATGCTCTGGACACACCTTGATCACTACGTAACGTTGTACTCGCGAGTTCGTGGCGCAACCACCCAGGCAGTATTTTTGGCCGCAACCCAAGGACGATCTAATCTTTCGTCTGCTTCATTTGGGTCCGTGGACGTGGAGGATCTCAAATCAAGCGCTGGCGCGCGCCTTGCTGAGATCACTCGTCGACTGGATGAGATCAAACTGGTACAGTTCACTGCACATCATTATCTGATGCTGACTTTGCTGATAGCCCACTTCACTTGGAGCATCCAAAGCGGAGACGATGGCATTTATCCAGGCGTTGATAGAAAAGCTGCGCGATGTGTGCATGCTAAGCATGGACTATCAGCGCTTCTAGGAATGTAAGTCTGGGATGGGAAAATGTAGCAATTACAAACTTGGATCCTTGGTCGCGTGCTTCGGCAATAAACTCTCACCATGGACGTGTTTGATGATCCCGCGCAGCTCCATGTTTCGCAAGAAGCATATCTGGAAACAGCAATGTTTGTGCTCGACCGCGTAAACTTCAAGCTCCCCGCGGCCTTGCTTGCACTATCGGTGTCCAACGGGATCCTGGTCCTGGCCCTCGACAATCATCGCGCACTTCGCATCGATCTGCAACAGGCCAACCATATCGAGGGTATGCAGCTCCATTTCCGACGTATCCTAGACCTATACAAGATATCGATCTGCCGCGCAAACTGCCCGATGATCGCGTTCGGCGCATATTTGTCGATCCGACCGGGCGGCATGTCGTCTTTAGCACGGAGAAGGGTGAGAACTACTATTTGTTCACCAAATGGAAGACCGCGCGCGCCATAAAATCGTTAAAGGTGTGTTTGTTCTCTTATTTAGTGCATGTTTGATGGAATTTAGGGATACGTGCTCGAGTCGGCAGCCTGGAGTCGGGTATCATTCCGCTCCTACGATGCTTCGTCGCGTGCGGTCCTTTTTGGCACTCATGATGGGCGAATTGTGGAGACGGAGCTAGAGCCAAGCGAATCCCTTATTAGCTCCATGAGCAGGGACGATAAATACGTCAAGCAGGTAATTCCCAGCCTTGCGCTCGGGATCGATGCCTTATTGCATTCGATAGCAATTCGTGCTGCCAGACAAATGTCCTGTCACAGGCCTGCATTTTGAACCGTTTCCAAATAATCCTAAACGGGGCTTTGTGCTCGCGACAACGTCAACGCGCATCTACCAGTTTGTCGGGCCGCTTAGCGGTGGCGCTGGTTTCGGGCAAGACGGAGTTCCTGTTTTTGATCGCCTCTTTCGCAGCTACGACGGCCAGATGCTGAGTACGTCGTTGATGGAGTATGCGTAATTTTAACTGTGCTAGACTACCAGGATATGCCTACGGATTCAGGAGCAAGCAGTCTGGCCATGTTTGCTCCAGCGCTGGAAAAGGACGTGGCAGCGGCCGCCACGACACAGACAGCCTTACCAGAGCGATTCACATGGCTCAATGGCGCAGGGCTGTACTCTGGCTATATAGCCTACCAGGGAACGTCTGATTCGCTTATCGAAAACCAGACGCTGCTTCCGTAAGGTTATGACGTGTGCTTGTTCGGAACTGCCACAATGGTAGACTTCCAGCAAACATGTCGAGCACACCAATGGCAGTGCTGTTGACTGAGTTTCACTCGGTGCTGTTGTACAAAGACTGTGTCGTCTCGGTGTGCCAGTTGAACGATCAACTTGTGTATGAAGAGCAAGCCCCACAGGTTAGCCAAGCGACATTTTATCAGCGCCGTGATGTATTTCCCAGGGCGAAGCCTTTCTCGGCATGATCATGGACCCTGTCAAGCAAACCTATTGGCTCTATACCTCTCGTTCATTCTATGAACTCATTGTCACCGATGAATCGCGAGATGTTTGGCGCCTGTATCTCGAGCGTCGCGTCTATGACCTTGCACTGCGCTATGCACGAGGCTCTAATCAACAGTCGACGATTCATGCAACTCAGGCCGATCACTATTTTGAGCAGGAGAAGTATGTGCCGGCAGCAGTAAAGTACGCTGAATCAGCACGGCCGTTCGAGGATATCGCTCTCAAATTTATATGGAAAGAGCAATGGGCCGCACTGCGAGAATTTCTGCGGCGCAAGTTGCGCTTGTTGAAAGGCATTCCTGCGCTCATTTGCTCCACGTGGCTGCTTGAGCTTCATCTGGACAATCTAAACCGCCTGGATGACATGTCGTTGATGCATTTTTCTGAGCCTGTCCAGGACGATGTGACCGCGGATGAGGCAGCGCGTGCAGAGTTTCGACTTTTTATCGATGACCACAGTGTAGGAAGGATGGTTCTAGACTTGTGGCTTCACTTGCACTAGAAATTGCTCGATCAACGCACGACATATCAGATGATTGAGTCCTATGCGAGGTTTGGCGAGCTAGTATATTATGCCACCAAGATTGGCGATCACGCCCGGGTGATCCAACAATTCATCGACGACGCAGATTTCCAGAATGCGCTCGTTTACCTGGAGCAGCATGCGTCGATCGATTGCTACTACAAGTTTGCGTCCGCTCTCATGCAGCATCGCCCAGCAGACACGGTGGATGTGTGGATGCGCCGGAACGATCTGGATGTCCGCCAACTCCTGCCAGCGCTATTACTGCACCAGCAGCACCGGCCTCAACAGCTTTCTGGCCGGAGCGAGGTTGTACGGTTTCTGCGCCATATGATAGACCATGGCTGTCAGGACGGCGCTGCGCACAACTATCTTCTCGCGCTTTATGTTTCGCAGCCTGGAGATAATGAGTCGGAGCTTTTGGAGTTTATCAAGCTTGCCGGCGACGGCCCTGATGGGGGACGCTATGACGTAGACTATGCGCTGAGGTTGTGCACCGAGAATGGCCGCGACCAAAGCTGTGTGTATCTGTACGGTCGCCTTGGGATGCACGAAGAGGCTGTTGATTTGGCACTCAAGGTGGCACAGTCTAACCTGTCAGCCGCTTGGTTGACGAATGCGTAGATCAATGATACGGAACTGGCAAGAATTTACGCGGATCGGCCTCAATCAGACAGTGTACTGCGGAAACGACTTTGGCTGAAGATCGCTCGAACTGTAGTTGAAGAGAAAAAGGACATCAAAGCGTCAGTCTTTGTCCTGGTCGTGCTTTATGGGCTAAAATTGGAGCTAGTGCGATGCAGTATCTACAGCACTGCAGTCTGCTTAAGATCGAGGACATTCTGCCGTTCTTCCCCGACTTTGTGCTTATTGATGAGTTCAAGGTGTGATGATGGTCAATACCGTGGCCCGACTGACGGTGCTTCTGTTCAGGACGAGATTTGCAATGCACTAGAGGGATACAACCGGCACATCGAGGAGCTTCGCGAGGGCATGGACGAGTCAACTCGGAGCGCCGAGGCCATCCGCCGTGACATGGAAGATCTGAAGCACAGGTATGCTTCGCCGCTTGTCGTGTCAACTCACGTCCTCACTAGATTTTCGATTGTGACAGCCGAGGACCGCTGCGGCATCTGCCGCCGCACCGTTCTGTCCCGTCAGTTCTATGTCTTCCCATGCCAGCACTGTTTCCATGCCGAGTGCCTTATTCACCGTGTATCGGAGGAATCAGGCAGCCGACAGCGAGCCAGGATCCAGCGTCTTCAGGACCGCATCCAGGCGATGGCGTATTCCACGCGTCATGGCCGAAGCAATGGAGCAAGTGCGGTCGCTCATACCGACCTGATGAGCAATGACTTGGATGGTCTTGGCCTGGGCATGCGTGTCGGTGGGAAACGACAGCGACAGACCTCGCTGCTAATTGCCGGAGAAGACGCACGTCCCGAGAGCGAGCTGGATTTGCTGCGGTCAGAGCTGGACGCAACGGTGGCGGGAGAGTGCGCATTGTGTGGCGAACTAATGATCCGCGCCATCGACCGCCCCTTTGTGAGTGCCGACGATGCCGACGAGGTCGCCTCCTGGGCCGTGTAGCAGCGCCAACACCCACGTTATATTTCACCAAGCAGTGCAGTCTCATATTGGCTATGGATTCATTTTCGAATGAGCAAG
>QZWS01000288.1:0-14143 GCA_004114245.1 Zoopage sp. CT-All
GGGAATGCAGCAGGTGATCAAGCCAACGCGTCGTATCATTGTGCGTCAGTTTGTCTGTGACGAGGAGACCGTCAAAGCTTCCCGTGAATTCGAAGCCACGATGAGCTCGTGCTTGGCCACCACGGCGGCCAGCAGCGACGGTTGGAGAGAATACTGCTCGTCGCGTGAAGCTATCGCTCGCGACGAGGAAGAGAAAGTGGCTTGGCGCGTCCTCGCCGTCCTGTTCGAATCAGACGCTCGCGATCGTCTCGTCCGTTTGATGGGTGTTGAAAAGGAACAGCTCGTGAGTGAACTGGCATCCGTTGTTCCGGATTCCCCTCGAGATAACTCCAAGAATGTGAGCAACATGTCCGCAGACGAGGCAGAGGCGATGCCGGATGTTTTCGCCATGTCCGCCGTTGCCGCTGAAGGTTTGTTGCCGCCATCTATTACTTTATCCTGACTGCACTGCAAAGAGTCCAAGCCATTCTATATCATGCCCCATTCGACAGAATCGACCGATTTCGATCGGATCATTACGCGCGCAGTCCTGCTCGGTGATTTTGAGACGGCTGTTCGCGCTGCGCTTGCTGCGGGTCGCATGGCGGATGCAATGGTGCTTGCCATGTGTGGTGGTCGCCAGCTCCTGGCTCGCACCCGCGCGACATTCTTTTCGAATCGACTTGCTGCTGGTGAAGTGGATTCGAACCCTTCGTTCGCCTACCTGCGACTCCTTCGCGATGTTAGCGGAAACGATCTCAAGGCGATCATTCGTGATGCAGACCTCCATGACTGGAAGCAGGCTCTCGTCGTTCTCTGCACCTATGCTAAGGGCGAAGATTTCGGCGGCCTCTGCCGAAAACTTGGCGACCGTTTGGAGAAGTCTGACTGTCAGGATTGCCGTCGCGACGCTACGGTCTGCTATCTTGCTGCAGGCGATCTTGTTCATTCCGTGCAGCTTTGGAGCAAAGTTATTCAGGAGTGCGTTGAGCTTGATCTGGCATGTGCCGCTGTCGATGAAAACAAGGCTCATGCAACCAGGTCCAGCATACACACTGCTATCCTACAGCGGTTCATCGAGAAGGTGTCGATATTCCGCGCTGCAATCGAATTTGCGGACCCGAAGCTCGAACCAGCCACATCGTCCGAAAGCAGCGTTTACGACCTTGCACCACTTTACGACATTTACGGCGAATATGCCTCAATTCTGGCCGACCAAGGCGAGGTCCACACTGCAGCCGCATATCTTGCCAATACCCCATTGGATTATGGCGTTGATGAGAATGGCTCTGGCCGTCTGGTGGCCGAAATCAAGGATCGCGTTCGTGGGGCAGGAATCGTATTTGGGTCTGGTCGCAGGGAAGAGCAGCCACGCTTCCCATGGAACCGTGCTTTCGTTGGCACAGACGGTGACAAGGACGCAATCAAGGCAGCTCCTACCCGCTCTCAGACTGCGCCAGCTGTCCCTGCCAAGTCCAATGTGTATCAGCAGCCGACGTATGGCGTTCCGGCTGATGCCTACAGCACTGGTGGATATGCCACCGGAACTTATGGGCAATCCAACGTGAACACAATGGGCTATGGCGGCTACACCGACCCTGCAGCATATGGAGCGCCGGCATACGGTGGCTATGCGCAGCAAGGCGCTTATCATCCACCGGCTCCCGTCCAGCCTCAAGTTGCTCAACCCGCCATCCCTGCTCCTCCGACATTTGGCTCGTTTGCCGGAGGATATGGTGCTGCCACAAATTCGTTTTCACCTCCGCCCCCTCCCCAGGGCTTCCATCAAAGCGCATCCGTCGAGGTGCCTCCGTCACAGCGCACAGATGTCCCCGGATGGAATGATATTCCAGACAACATCAAGACGAAAAAATCGCTCGCGCCTGCCGCTGCCCCACCGCCTCCAGTCACGAATGCGTTTGGACAGGCATCGATAGGACAATACGGGTCACCGCCTCAGGGAATGGCCCCTCCTATTCAGCCTCCTCCGCCCGCTGGCTTTTCTCGTGCTCCTCAGCCGGCGATATACCAACAGGCGCCGCAGCAGCACCAGCAGCAGCAGCAGCAGTATTCAGCATCGGCTGCCCCATACGGCGCTCCTGCGGCTACAACTGCAGCAGCGCTAAACCCCTATGGTCCCCCAGCAGGTAGTCAGCAGCCCGGCACGATAGCACCAGCTAGCGGCTATGGCGTTCAGGCGCCGACCGGCATTGCCCAGCAGCCTGGGTACCCCCGCGTCGTTTCGTCCAACGCGCCGGCCAAGGTTGAGAAGCCAGCTGCGCCACCTGCAAAGATTCGACATGGTAGGCGCGTATTTATTCATGCTGATGTGCCAAATTTCATATAGCCCCTGGCGATCGCTCCCATATCTCCGCGGACGCGATGCCGATTCTTGTCAGCTTTGATCGCGAGTTTGCTCGACTGCGCAGTATCTTGCCAGTATGCCGACCGTTGCCGTGTTATTTAGCTTATGCTTGCTAGCCGCAGCAGAAGAAGTTCCTAGACGACATGGAGAAGCGGTTGCAGGCCCTCGGCGATGCACTCAACCACGACGAAGTTTCTCCGGCGGTGATGATGCTGCTGACGAGAATTGTTCGCGCGCTGGATGCTCGCGATCTCAACACTGCTCATGTCGAGACGCTGGAGATGTTTTCCAAGGTTGGTGGCGCAGGCTGGTCTGTCGGTGTTAAGCGGCTCGTCGAGGCTGTTATTGGCACCTCGCAGCAGCTGCGTCAGTAAGTGGATAGTAAAATGCAGTCTTTGTGTGGACCGACGCATGTCGACCTGTGCCGATGAGAATGGTGAACGCGACATATGCTACCACGACATGTATTCTCGCCGCGGCATACTCAAGGAACAAACTTGACCGGTGCCTCCATACAGAATAATTGCTTCCCATCAGCATTCTTGGCCACAGCCCGAACATTGATGGTGGTGAAAGGCGGAATCTGCCGATCCTTGGGCAGCTCCATCACACTGGTCAGTATCCGGGGGCCGGGCGGAGTAGGACAGTCCACCCCTTGCTTGCGCCCATCGTCGCACATATCGTACACTTGGCGCAGCACTTCGGTGGCTCCCAATGTGCCCACCACTGTCATGGTGGCGCCCTCGGCCAGCGTGGTCTTGAGCTCGCCCTTGGAGGTGACCTGAATGCTGGCGGCCTTGATCGAGGGCGGGAAGGGAGTTATGTTGACCTCGTCGATGACGAGCAGCGCTTGGGTTGAGTCGGCACAGGGCCGGAAGGCGACGTTAGAAGAACGGCGGTGAAGGCGGTGAGTGTGCGCAGTGGTGCTGACAGCGGCGAGGAGCAGGGTGATGCAGTAAAGTGCGGAGAGGAAATGCATGGCGGTGATAGCAGTGTGGTGTCTGAAGAGTCGTAAATGAATCGTGAGAAGTGGCGCTGGCTGGCTAAGATGCGGTGTGGGAAAGGGATGCGGGGAAAGAGGCGATGGAGCTGCTTTTATTTGCCCGAAGAAGCACGTGCATAGGGAATGGTCGTGCGGTTGCTCGCTGCAACTTTCCTATTTGGAGTTCTCGACTGCACAGGAGTTTGGTGTGCGTCGTTTATGTTTACACTATTATAGGAAAAATATCGATCAACATCAACTTATGCATTGGTCTTCCATAATCGAACTGCACCACTGCTGCTCCCGGTAACCAAGCTTTTGGCGGAAAATCGAGCGGTTTGGACCAGCTCGCGTGTGCCTTGGTCTGGTACGGAGCTTGTTCGCTGGAACGACGTGCGATTGTACGTCTAGCAACAACATTAGGCATGTTTGATATTGGCATGAGCTGGCATACATATATTTCGGCAGTGCCGTTGGTAATAATAGCCTTTTGACGATCGAATTGGAGCGACGTGATGCACGAGCCAATAGCGACGGTGTCAAAAGTACCTCCCGATCGCAAATCCCAGATCTAGTGACATCAGCTAATGCTCGGATGGATGGAACGTCGCACCTTGACGGTCCCGTCCGTACTTCCACTCATCAGCTGGACTTGATCAAACTGCAGCGCTGTTATCGGCCCTTGATGTCCAGTAAGCGCCCGGTGTGGCTGTCCGGTGCGCACTAGGCAGCAGTAGCATTAGCCGTGAGATGCAGAGTGCTGCACCTACAATCCCAAAGCCGAACGACACCATCACTGGTTCCGCAGGCAAGCGCAGCGCCCCAAAACTGTAACGCGCCAATGTAGTCCACGCCAGGAACGCTCGTGTATGGCTCGTTTCCTCCGTGCACTGTCCAGCACACATCCATCGTCATCGTGTTGTGACCGGTTCGAAGGTCCCACTCGCGCATCGTGCGATCTGCCGAGCCCGACACCACTTGATCTCCGGCCAGATCAAGGCAGCTAATGGCGCCAGCATGGCCGCACAGCTCCGATTTAAGTAATACTTCTTGCTCGTGCTGCTCAACGTCTTTGGATTGCTCAAGCTCTCCAAACTGATCGGCTTGGGGTATTGCCCAGACACGAACAGCCCCATCGCTTGCTCCAGTTACTACACGTTTGCTGTCTATTCGGAGACAACGTACAATGCCTGTGCTATATTAGCTGAGTTGGATAGAGCCGCGACTGAAATACCTCCGTGGTTGGAGTACGTCGCAATGCGAGCATCATTGCTCATGCTCCATAGATAAGCATTTCGATCCGCGCCACCCGATGCAGCATATTGACCGCTTTCGTCGATATCAACGCACGTAACAACGCCCCCATGGTGTCCAAATGTCTATCGCGGCACGACATAAATGCTACGAGCATAAAGGTCAGGCCTACTCTGAGTGGAACAGCAAGCCGCGCATCATCCAAGTCGTCATCACTGGCTTCGCCTTCATCAGCTTGTATTTCTACCAAATCTGAGTAATTGCCCGATTCCATAGCTTGCTCTGCACATCATATTTCAACGTGAATCGAGTGAGTGAAGAATCGGACCTTGTAGTGGCTGTGGTAGACGATGAAGTTTTGCAACGACCATCTCCTTCCGCTGCGACCAAACGCGTAGGTGGGCTTCCACCACCGCAAGTCTCTCCAGCAGCGCCCGCCTCTGCGCCTCCGCTGGAAGTCTGGCTAAATCTATGGCGCGGGGTTGGACCAGCCGAGACGAGGGGATAAGCTTGGTACCATGCAGATCATCCCAATTGTCCGACGTGCTCACACGGACCGCCTCGCCGCGAATGACCGGCTCTGCATCCATAAAGCCATCAAATAGGCTCTTTCCGTGCGCCTGAGACGCGCCGTTTGTGTTTGAAAACGCCGGATCACGCACAGGGCCCGTCAAGGCACGTCGAGTGAGAAGCCGTCGCAATCGATCAGGATGCAGCAGCGCCTGGATTACAAGCCTCGGGGAGGCGGAAGTGAACAAGGTCGCCGTGGTGGCGAGAATATGAAATGGGCGGTAGAAGAACGACGAGGAGTATGACTGTGGCGGAGGAGCGTGTGGTGGTGGAACGGGTGCCGGAGTCATCGGCGGAGTCCGCGGAGGAATCGCCGGCCTCGCCGGTCTCACCGGTCTCGCTACGGGCGCATGTTCTCCGTCGGCTTCATTCTCGCTTGAGCTGGTCTCTGAATCACTGTCGTCGAGGGCCACTCGGTCAATTGGCACAGAATGCATGCCGATGACGCTTGTGCGATAATCGGGGTTGGTCTGTCTTGCTCCGACCTCGTTCTCCGCCGACCACTCACAGTGGCCTGGGATCCGTGTGAAAAGTAGCCAGTTTATTAGTCTCAGTCTATGTAGCTTGCTTGATCCACTTTCACTATACCATTGGTTTTGCTCTGTAGGCTCCCTTATCTTGTCTGTAACATTTGATCTATAGAACGGAGAATCAGGAGTAACAATGATGGTGATCAAGCAGAGCATATCCTATAAAGGTACTGTGCCTTACAGACTTATTATGTTGTACTGCCTTTATGGCATTCTCTTCACACTATATAGGCATTAACTCCGGAAGAAGCAATCCCAACCAATATCAAGACAGTAATATAGAGCCATGTTGCTGGGTAATAAGCTCGAGCTCATAGCCTTGAAGGCATATGCTTTGGCAATCAATCCAGTACACATGCAATAACCAACCTGATATGCTTTACGGATATCTCGGAGTTCCAATCAACCATCCAGGCTGACTTAATCAGAACCGCTCGTGGTACATGAGCCAATCGATGCCAACGCCTTGGGCATCAGTCACCGCCTCCCTCACGGTGTCCACTAATGCCTGTGGTCCGCAGCAAAACACTCCCACTGACACACCCGTTTGCTCTCGACCACCTCCAACAAACCCACCCATGAGTATCTTATCGTTGAGTTTGCGGAACTCATGATCAAAATTTGGGCGGCCAAACTCTGTTGGCTGGCGCAGCGCGGTCACAGCATCGAGGGCACTGCTGGCCCGTGTTACATCCGCGGCGGCCATATGCAGCTGATGGATTTCAGCAAAGTTGAGCTTGGTGGTGACGTGGATGCGGAGCGTGAGAATACTGCCGAGTTGGTCCTCAGCATTGCGCATGAGTTCACTGAACCAAGCAAATGAGGAGGTATCACGGCAGAGCCAGTGCAGCTGGACGCGGTATGGTCGGGTGCGCATCGTGTAGTTGCCTTGGCGATGTATCGCACACAGATGGCGGACAAGTGATGCGAACGGGGTGATGCCGATGCCTGCGCCAATGAGGACGGCGACGTGATGCTGGAGCACAGCTTCGGCAGGGGCACCAAATGGTCCATCAAGCTGGGCATTGGCGATGCTGGCAAGGCCGTGCTCGCCTTGGGGTCCAATGAGCGCCGCGAGCTCACTAGTCCAGTTTCCACACACGCGTATATGCACACTGACGAATGAGTCTGCGGGCGCCGAGGTGACGGTAAATGGATGCCATTGCCAGCGCGAGACTGCTGGGAAGCATACAAATATGTACTGTCCCGGACGTGGACGAAGCCAATGATTAGCGCATTGAAAGCGAAACTCGATTGTCTTGCAGGGGTGAATTAAAACATGAGAGACGCTGACGGCCTGGCGGGCACGGTAAAACCGCAGCGCACGCTCAAGCACGTATATAGACAACGTGGCAGCCAGCACATAGTACGAGTAATAGCCAACACAAACACCTTTCTTTGTCGAGACGAAGCATCCCAGCGGATGCAGCAGCATGAGAACGACAAACAAAATGGACAGATGGTGCGGAAACCAGAACAATTCAAATGCGCGTCGGCGAACGGAGGGATGAGACAACGGGTACATCCAAAACATTACCCATAGCATCGCATGTCCTGAAAGTCCCCCAAAGGATCTCCAATGCATCTTGAGATTCATTCCGTCAGCGATAACATCGTCCAACTTGGAAAAATTCACATAATGGCCGGCTGTGTGAACGCACGAAAAGAGTGCCATGGTATACGCCACCCGCTGGTGCCACTCCACAGCAGAGTCCAACTGAACAATCCCCTGGGTTATACGACGGATAAACGTCAGGAGGTTGCGCGAAACAAGCGGGAGAAGCAGGCCGGCATCAAGCACCAGCACGAGACCGGCGCCGCGCGAAATCCACACTGACGGGCCAATGATGTTGAGATGGGCCAGCGAAGGATCAAGCTTCTGCTTGAAGTAGCCGATCGTAAATACCGCTGCATGCAGGATGAGCCAGACGAGAGCGGTGAGAACGGTGCGACCGGAGAAACGAGACATCAGCTGAGGGTCCTGGGGGGTCAGCGTGGGCGATCAATGACCCGGACAACGGACGTGGGGAAAAGAAACACCGGCGTGGATAAACGAGGCGACCGTCCCGCGAGGCGTGACGAGGCGGTGCTGGAATGGGTGCGGGGGAGGGCGGGAGTGTTGGGCGGTCGGAAACCTGTGTTCGTGGGAGAGTGAGGGGCCTGTTCAGCGGATTTGCGCTAGTAAGCGCTGTTGAGAGGCGTCACCAACAGTCAGACTGAAGGGGGGTACATTTAACAGAACAGTCAAGCTGAAAGTTTTTTTTGCTACTGTTCCGTATAACCTCCTTCAGGTATGTCATTCAACAATATAGCTACTGTTCCGTATAACCTCCTTCAGCGTTATTTCAACAAGCGCTACTCAATGACACTCACTCGGCAATATCGGAGTATTCTCTTGCAAAGACTGAATTTCAAACTCTCATTGCTCCTAACCATGGCTTTTTCTCACAGGTAGGGTGGTTGCAAATGTGCATAGCAGCTATTGTAATGGCAAGTAATGTAACTAAACATATGACAGATCAAAGTCCCAATCCAACACACTGCACCCTCATAACAACAGGTCACAAGAAACCATGCTCTTCCACTGCTCATCCATTGTGCTCATTGCCCTCGCTGCCATCTGCATTTCTGCTCCAGTCAATGCCATCAATTGCTTTCCCATTTAGGAGCTGATAAAACAGCATGCTTGCTCAAAGCAATCTGAGGCAGGATCACATTCTTTATTAGCCTAAGGAGTGCTAACCCAAATCTTGCTGGAGAATCTTCTGACATGCTTATTCCAGTGTCATGGGCAGCTAGCCAGCCTCCACCTACTGGTTGTTATGCCGCCCAGGCCTGGGGGCCCAGGGGCAGGTAGGATGTCAGGGATGTAAGAGGAGGGTGGTATAAAGTATGTTGATTGCACAGAAAAGACACTAGACTGCTCTACCAGGGATACCATTGTAGTACTGGTCATGTTGCAAAACCCGTTCAAGCTACCAAACCAGCCGCGAGTAAAGACCAAGTATCCCGTACATGGTTTGTAGCTGAATTTATCCTACGCAAGAAAACTATTGATGAATGGAGCAACAATAGAATAAGGCATCTTTCTCTAGAAGAAAAAATCAAAGCTGATGATAGTGCAGCATTTGATGCCAAACAGCTACACATGACCACACAAGAACAATGCATTAAACTAGAGAAAAATTCTTGGTGCTAGTGAATTGTATGAATAGAGAGAAAAAAGACAGGGAAGATGCTACATATGCAGCCATGATGGAAGCCTATAAAGGAAAATCCAGCCCTTTTGATGAGCAGATTGCCAAATTGGAAGCTAGCATTGCAGGCCGTATGCCCTTACTTGAAGACTTTGTTGCTATTGATAGGATGGCACTTGAAGGTTTAAAGACATAGTGCAATGAATGGCTTACAAAGAATGAAAGTTAAAATAAAGATCTGAATTATTATTTGATAAGATGCTTATACAATAGTACTTGTTAGAATAAATGCAAGACAAGAATACCACTATGAAAACTATTTCTAGCTTGGACTTTTGTATAAGATGGAAATACTATTTGAATAAGCTAATCAAGATTAGCTTAGCCTCTACAATAAACAAAATGCCAAGGAGGGCAAAAATCTTATATGCAAGTACTAGTATACAAATATCCAATGAATACTGTAGCTATGAGATGCCTTACATAGCACTGGTGTTGAAGACCTCCAATCAGCAATAATGATGCAGCCGTTCAAGGACTATTTAATAAAATAACGCTCCCGGTTAGGCTTGAACTAACAACCTCTCGATATAAGCAAGCTTAGTGCTGTTTAACAGTCGAACGCGCTAGCCAATTGCGCCACGGAAGCTTGTCAAGCGAATTTTTCATATAAAGTCCATCATAATTACCCAATTTTGAGTTTTTTTTTTGAAAAATCCTTTCACACATCTGAACAGCTGGAATACCCTCCACTGTTGCATGCCAAGTCTTAAGGCACTCTTTAGCCTGATTGTCTAATAAGCACATTAAGCCAAAATTGAACTTGTGTAAATAAGACTTTTTACTAAAATAATCATTATATTTGTGTAATGACTCTCAGCCTTCTAGGAATGTCTTTAGACTAATTATATCTTTTCTAAGTAGTCCAAATAATAATCTCTTTTATCACTTATTGGATTGGTACTGGGCTAAAAGGGTATTTTATTTCTAAATACTTGCTCTTTTAAAACAGATTATACAATATGCTTTTGATAAAATCTATATACCATTATTAATGCATTGCTTAAAAAGTACCTAACTTTCTCTATATTTCAACAGAGTGAGTTCTTGGAGGTAGATAAAGAGGATAGACTACATGCAAGTCAGCCATATTATCTAGAAACCAAAGTTAATCTCACCTATCTCCCCCTGAAATATCCTATATTATACTCTCAGCAGCTCTCAAACAGTGCTGTCATAAATCCCAATACACTTGACTGCATTTTAAGTCAAGAGCAATGTCAGGTGACTATTATAGTCTCCATTTTGATTCATATCAAGCCGCATAGGCCGCATGGCCCATGTGATCGTGAATGACGTTTCTGGACCTGGTCTTGACTGCCTGCCGGCCTGCGGCCTGCTGTCTCTCCAACCTTCCCAGGCATCCACTGCCATGTCGGAGCCCAGCAACAGGCGGTCTCCGGCGCTCAACATCCCCGCGCAATCACTCGCCGTGCCGGTGCGGCCACATATCGGGCGACAGCAGCTCGCGGAAACCCCCATTTCGCGCGTCGGAACACCCGACTTATGGCCGCGCTGTTTGATGCACGATTCAGTGAATGCGTCCCTGGTGATGAGTCCACCGCTTTTATCAGAGGCCGATGATGGCGGTGGGGTTGATGGACAAGAGGACGAGATGCTGCTGCCGTTGGCTGTGCCCGCTGTCGACGCTGCCACCGATTCCGCAGACCAGAATACCGAGCACACTACGACAATGTCCAGGAATGGACATCGCAGATCGTCGTCGGGGAATTCTTTATCACGCATGGATACAATCAAGCAGCGCGTTCGGTACTATGTGCCTGTGCTTGGCTGGGCTCCAATCTACAATTTCCGCACCCAGTTCCCGCGGGACGCCATTGCCGGGATCAGCGTCGCGTGTCTCATCATCCCACAGTCGCTTTCCTTTGCCAGCGCGCTGGCCGGGATACCTGCCGTCAACGGTCTGTACACCGCCTTCATTGCTGGGGTGGTGTACACCTTCATGGGCACATCACGGCAGCTCTCGGTCGGGCCCGAGGCGATGATTTCAATGCTGGTAGGGCACAGTATCGGCGTATTCCAAGCAACATCAACAGATTCCGCTGCAGAGACTGTGTCCCCGGTCGTCATTGCGGCGCTCTTGTGCTTTTTCGTCGGTCTGTTCGACCTCTGCTTGGGGCTGCTCCGACTCGGATTCCTCGACTCGCTCCTATCCCGTGCTCTTCTTCGTGGCTTCATCACTGCAATTGCCGTCGTGATCATGACCGGACAATGCATTGCGATGCTAGGGCTGGGCGCGCTCGCCAAGCTGCCGGAATCGGCGGGCGGGCTGACCGAGGATGCGTCGACGTGGGAGAAGGTGTGGTTCATGTACGAGCATGCCACTGACGTCCATGCGCCCACGGCGTGGCTATCACTCGCCTGCGTCATGATGCTGTTTTTCATAGCATGGGCCAAGGTGAAGGTGGCTCGAACGTGTCCGCGCCACCTGGCATGGGTCGAGCACATACCCGAGATACTCCTGGTGGTTGTTCTTGCCTGCACTGGGTCGTATGTCTATAAGTGGAATCACAGATACGGCATTCCAGTGCTAGGGCCTATGCCGGAGGCACAGTGGCCGGACGTCGCTCTGCCCTCCTTTTTCACGCCGAGCAAACGCCAATTGCACGACCTGTTGGTCACTGCGGCCCTTATTGCCGTGATTGGATTTGTCGAGTCCGTCGTCGTTGCCAAACAATACGCGACCAAGCATGGGTACTATTGCTCGGCAAATCGGGAGCTATGTGCGCTGGGAGCGGCGAACATTGCCTCGTCGCTGGTCGGCGGCCTCCCGGCATTTGCTAGCCTCGCACGCAGTCGGATCAACGATCGCGCTGGGGCGCAAACCCAGCTCGCGGGTGCATGCTGTGCAGCTACCGTAGGCCTAACGCTTGCCTTTCTGCTGCCAGTTTTTGAGTACCTGCCCACGCCGACGCTTGCCGCACTGATCTTTGTTGCAGCGTTTGGACTGTTGCACGAAACACCGCACGAGGTTTATTTCCTGTGGCACTGTGCCGCCTGGACAGACTTGGTGATGCTCTGGGGAACGTTTTTCGTGACCTGCACGCTGGGCGTAGAGACAGGGACGGTAGTGGCGGTGGGTGCGAGTCTGCTTTGGGTAGTGCGCCATACCACGGTGCCGCGATTGACAGTGCTTGGGAGGGTGAGAGGCACGCGTGCCCGATTCCATCCGATCCAGGATCTGCATGCGTCCGAGGTCGCGATTATGCCACGGGTTTTGGTGCTGCGCGTCGAGCAGGGATTGTATTTTGCCAACAGCGGACAGTTTGGCGAGCGACTGAGGAGAATTGAGCGGTTCGGCGATGCACATGCCCACCCGGCGCGGATGTTGCCGCCTTCGGGACGTCGCCTGAAGAAAAATTCGCGGCAGCCGAGCTATTTCGAGGCGAAACGCCTCCGCGACCTTGTTTTTGATTTTGGCCCTGTGACGGTGGTGGACGCCACTGCAGTTCAGGTGCTGCTTGAGCTAGTACGAGGGTATTCAGCGCGGGGCGTAAGGGTGCACTTTGTACGGGTCCGACGGAGCGGGCCTATCTGGCAACTGATGGAACGAGCCGGGGTGGTGAAAGAAGTGGGTGTTGAGCATATGTGGAATCGTATTGGGGAGGTCATTGAATGGATCGAGGATGAGGATGAGGACCAAGAAATCCACGTGGCAGAAGGCATTGCTGCCGGCGCTGGCATTGTGGGGGTGACGAGCGGCGGTGGTTCCGAAAACGGCAAGGGCGCATCATCGCATATGGCGCTGTTCGTCCACGCGGACTCTGATAGCCCGGTCGAATAAGCATAAACCGGTAATTTTATAATACAACAAGCAGTATCTTGTCTGGACAAGGTCAATATCGAGGGATTGTGCGTGACTGCCGCAGCCGTTGTGTCGCCGACGTCACGACCAGCGTCTCTGGAGCCATCGCCACCTCTGGCTTATCATCCATCGGAGCATCACCACCAGGGCCAGCACCGGCATCGACAGAGTCTACATTGTCATCGAGATACCCGTGCTCGCGCAGCCACGCCTCGTCCGTCCACACGGCCCGAGCCCCAATCCTGGCGCCAATCTCAGCACCGCTCTCAGCCGCGGCAGCCGCAAACGCCTTGGCCCAGGTCACACGTATCGGCCTCGAGGATATTTCTGACAGATGCATGTTGTCGATCGCCGCGAGGGCGTCGGTATGATCCGCGTATGTGATGAACGCGAACCCGGTATGGGTCTTGGCTGATGCCTGGGTGGATGGCGGCGGTGGCAGGTGGATGTCGAGGATGGGCCCAAACGGGATGAACGCGGCGTGCAGGAGGGACGTGGTGGCGGCGGAGGGCGGTAGGCCTCCAACATAGATGGTTGTCTTTTGGGATGTTGCCATGTCGCGAGGGAGATAAACGGCTTTACACATGGCCAACATCGAGTGGTTAGCCCACGCCATCCAGCCTTGCCCTTGCTACGACGCTGCTCCACTTTGCGTTGAACTTCTTAGAAGAGCCTGAACAAACTTTGGCACTGGCAAGTTGTGTTGGTGAGCTGGGCTGTTTCATGGCATTCTTCCCATATCTGGCAAATGCCCCCATTGACACCTACACAGTCTGCAGTAGTTGCCAGTGGTTCGGGCACTCTCCTAAGACAGTTTGATTGTGTGTAGTGTCTAATATCAATCCTGCAACTCTCTGGCACTGTATTTCCACAAAACCCCCTTGAAATAGTGCCAAACCCAGCTATGGCAATGTCATCACCATGTACGCCAACTTGGCAAGTTGCCTTGGGTTTTTGTGCCCGACCTCAGGCTTGATTGTAAAGTCCAAATTATGGAGAAGGAAATTCAGCAAATTTTAGGCAATGATATGTGGAGGGAGTTGTTGGCCACCCCTAAACCCCTGGAGAATGATAATGAATGAGTCTTTAGACATGTGGGTCAATACAGTGAAAAGAAAATCAGCCACGGCCAACACAAATACAAGAAAGAGAAGCAAATATATATGTTGGGCAAATGTACTGTGTTTAGGTTTTATACTTTCTAACACTGTCGACTCAGAAGCATATGTGTGCGAGTCGGTTGAGAGAGAAACCAGTACATCAATTAAATGCAGCTACTTGGGGCACAACCCCGGATAAAGAGACTATTCCTGAATTGCTCAGGCGCTGGCACCCCGTGGACCAGGCCGCTGGCGCCTGCAGGCCCATGTGCTGGACCAC
>QZWS01000289.1:0-14131 GCA_004114245.1 Zoopage sp. CT-All
CTTGCCATAGTGCTAGTGTCCATTCAACACCCTGTCCGGGGCTATTGGGCGGCAGATGAGAAGACTACTGACAAACGCTACGCACGTGGCGCACAGGGGTTGAGTGTGTAGACTGCGATATGAACGTGTTGCTGTAACTATTGATGTATTCTGCCACTCCATTCATGTGTAAGGTGTACCCGAAGTGGTGTTCTTGAAGAGTATAGAATGTTCTAGGAGAAAAGGCTGTATTAGGGCTGCTTGGATTGCAGACAGCGCACAATGCACGTGGTGTTCCGCAGGATCTCACTCTCCCGCTACTACCAGATGCACTGGAAGAAAATATCCTCTTAGGAGGCAGTTTGGCCACTGCAGCATTTATTTATTTATTGGCAAATACTATTGTGCGTATTATGTTGGCGCTTGAGGCAGAACTGCCCCATCGCCTCCCTAGCAGCATGTACCCCGGCCAGATCTACCATGCGCAGAACCCGCCGCAGCAACAGCAGAGCGCATACGGCGGTCAGTATCCTCCGCCTCAGGCTTATCCGGGGTACGGCATGCCGCCGCCAGGGCAGGCTGCGTACCCGCCGCCTGGCGGCTATGGCCCTCCACCCGGCGCCTACCCGCCGCCACCCATGCAGCAGCAGCCCGCGTATGGGTACCAACAGCCGCCGCCCCCGCAGAACTATGCTGGGTATGGGGCGCCGCCGTTTCCTCCGCAGTACCAGCAGGGACCGCCGCCGATGCAGCAGTCGGGGCGGCCTGGGCAGCCGCCGCCTCAGTATCTCCCTCCTGGTGCCGGTGGCCAGCATCAGCCGCCACCCATGCAGCAGACAATGTCGTATCAGCACGTCCCTGGGTACGATCCGAATTTCCAAGTAAGCAACTGCAGCGGACGGCGTCGCGCGCTCCTCATCGGCATTAATTATTTCAAGCAGCGCGGGTAAGTCTGCGCCACTCCCAGCCCAGTCTTCTCATCGCTTGGCAGAGAGCTAAAGGGGTGCATCAATGATGTGAAGAATGTCAAGCAATTCTTGCAGACCTACTTCCGATTCCGCGCCGAGGATATGGTCATTCTCACCGACGACCAAACAGACCCGCGCTTCCGCCCCACGCGTGCCAACATCACCGCCGGCATGCAGTGGCTGGTCAACGATCCGCGCCCCAACGACTCCTACTTCTTTCACTACAGCGGGCATGGCGGCCAAGTGAAGGATCTCGACGGAGATGAAGACGATGGCTTTGACGAGACCATTCTGCCCGTGGATTATGCCCAGGCGGGCGAGATCATAGATGACGAGCTGCATGCGCGGATGGTGCGTCCACTGCCGCCCGGCGTGCGGCTCACTGCGCTCTTTGATTCGTGCCACTCGGGCTCGGCCCTCGATCTGCCCTACACCTACAACTCTGCCGGTGAGATTGTCAGTAACTCGGCGTTTAAGCAAGTGGGTGGGAGTGTCATGACTGCTGCCAAGGCCTATGCAATGGGAAATGTCGGTGGCGCAATCTCGTCGCTCTTTGGTGGCATGAAGATGCTTGCCAACGGCAACCAGGCGCAGCAACAGACCGTGGCGACGCGCTCCACCACCGCCGATGTGATCATGTTTAGTGGCTGCAAGGATTCGCAGACGTCGGCGGACACCACGATTCAAGGCCTCGGGTCCACCGGTGCCATGTCATTTGCCTTTATCGCTGCAATGACCGAGAATCCGCATTACACATACGTGCAGCTGCTGAATCGTATGAGAGAGATCCTGCGCGGAAAGTACACCCAAAAGCCGCAAATGAGCACTGGGCGGGTGATGAATATGAATGCTACGTTTGTCATGTGAATCGAGAGCAGCTTTGTAGCGCCAACGGGCTATCAATGTATCATCAGGGCTGCTTAAAACATGCGCCTGCTTTAATTATTTCAAGCAGCCCTGTGTATCATCATTCGCTCGTATCATTCGCCCGCACCCTCTAATGCCTTGAGGATCTTCTTGTCTTGCTTGCGCCACGCGCTGTAGGTCTCTCCCCCGCGTAGTCCGAGCCAATTGCGCTCCACAGTCTCGCCCCAGCCAGCGCGAATCACTGCCCAGTCAGACTTGCTGAACCACATCTTGAGATGCAGATGTCGAATATTTCTCGCATTGCCATGGTTTACAATGATTATTCTGGGGGCAACATGCGCAGGGATCTGGTGCTGGAAGAGATCTACGACGCAGCCAAGAAAATGGGCCAGCTCCTCGTCCGTCAGGTCCACCACGCGCTCCACGTGCCTCACCGGCGTGACAACCAGCATGGGACGAGCCTGAGCATCCAGCCAGACATTCATGTGCTCCGCATGCGTGTTTGACCATGACGGGAGGTGGGATAAATCGCGCATGGTCGATGCGGCCGTTGAACAGCCCAGGCAGGATTCTTCACGCGGCGGCGACTGCTGCTCCGCGTTTTCATAGTCAACCTGTATCCGAAATGAAGCCAGAGTGAGCTTCATTTTGAAGTGCTCGAGACCGCGCGTGGCATGTATATCTTCGAGAACTGCGCGAGCGACAACAACGCCGCGGCTAAAAGGCGCCGAAACACCGCTCATTGCCGAAGCACCGCTCATTGCCGAAACGCCGCTCTCTGCCGCAACCAGATCCGCCAGCGACGCGTCTTTATTGCTTCGTGTACAATATGAAAGGCCTTGCGGGACCTCGCGTACAAAGAACGACGGCAGCATGCTGCCTGTAGGCGGATGCCTTCGGATAGCGAAGAAACCTGCCGCTCAGCACCAACCAACTCGAACACCGCCATGCCGTACGCCCGCCTCCGCGGTGCGTCATTTTCCTGCGCCAGCTCTCAATATTCCTATTCATAGACCTCATAAAGGCGGTGAGGTCGTGCAAAACCGCGGCAGATGAACGCGCCGTCGTCCAGAAGGAGTCGGCGCACATCCGCACCCAGTTCCGCACCGCGGATTCCCACGCTGACCCCGAGTTGCGCTACGTGCAAATCTCAAAGCTTTTGTATATCCACATGCTGGGATTTCCGGCCCAGTGGGGTCAAATCGAGTGCGTCAAGTTGGTGGCCAGTCAGCGCTTCGCCGACAAGCGCCTCGGGTACCTTGGCGTGATGCTGCTGTTGGACGAAAACCAGGAGGTGCTGACGCTGGTGACAAATTCGCTCAAGAACGATATGAACCATCCAAACATGTACGTAGTGGGGCTGGCGCTATGCACGATGGCCAACATCGCGTCCAAGGAGGTAGCTCGTGATCTTTGCGACGAGGTCGAGCGCTTGCTCGGCAACTCAAACACGTATGTGCGCAAGAAGGCGGCCCTGTGTGCATTGAGGATCATTCGGAAAGTGCCGCAGCTGCAGGAAAACTTCCTCGAGCGCGCAGAACTGCTTGTCGATGACAAGAACCACGGCGTGGTGCTGACGGTCACAACGCTGCTGACGGAGATGTGCAAGCTGAGCGACGAAACGCTGGCCAGTGTCAAGAAGGTGGTGCCCACGCTGATACGTCGGCTGAAGAATTTGTCTGCTGCTGGGTTCTCTCCCGAGCATGATGTTACCGGCATCACCGATCCCTTCCTGCAGGTCAAGTTGCTACGCTTGATGCGTGTGCTTGGCGCCGGCGATGTTGAAGCAAGTGAACAGATGAACGATATCCTGGCTCAGGTGGCGACCAACACTGACGGCTCGAAGAATGTCGGAAACGCCATACTGTACGAGACGGTGCTCGCAATCATGGCGATCGAGTCGGACAATGCGCTTCGCGTTCTCGCTATCAACATTCTCGGCCGATTTCTTGGCAACAAGGACAACAATATCCGCTACGTGGCACTTATCACCCTTAACAAGACGGTGTCGTTGGACAATGCGGCGGTGCAGCGCCATCGCAATACGGTGCTCGAATGCCTTCGTGATCCCGACGTGTCGATTCGGCGCCGCGCGCTCGAGCTAACCTATGCCCTGATCAACGAATCCAACGTGCGTGTGCTCACCCGAGAGCTCCTCGCATTTCTCGAAGTCGCGGACGCCGAGTTTCGTCCGGGCGTGGCGGCGCAAATCTTCCTTGCCGCCGAGCGGTATGCACCCAACCGTCGTTGGCATGCGGACACCCTTCTGCGCGTTCTCTGTCTTGCTGGCTCGCATGTGAAAGAGGAGCAGCTGTCGAGTTTTGTCGGCCTTGTTGCCCGCCACACCGAGCTGCAAACGTATGTCGTCAGAAAATTATTTGCTGCGGTCAAGGCAGATATCAGCCAGGATGCACTCGTTCTAGCGGCGATCTGGTGCATCGGAGAGTATGGAGATATGCTGGTAAGCTCGCATTCCAGCGCACATATGTCGATGCACGGTGCCGAAGAAGACGGTGCCGGTGCCGCTGCCTCCGCCCTTCCGCAAGTCAGCGAAGCCGAAGCCGTCTCGATGCTAGAGACCATGCTGCAGTCCACCTATGCGAACCAGTCTCTTCGCGAGTTTTCCCTGACTGCATTGTCAAAGCTTTCCGCACGCTTTAACGACCAAGTCGTACTGGCACGGATTCGGCGAATGATCGAGGTCTACGCGACCAGTGTCGAGGTCGAGGTGCAACAACGCGCAGTAGAATACGGCAAGATGCTCGACATCGACCTCGATACGCTTCGTGCAGTGATGGAGAAAATGCCTGCTCCCGAGGCTCGTGCAGCGGAGGACAATAAACAGTCCAATTCTGGAGTTGGCGCTGGTTTCGAGCGTACCCGAGGCAAGAAGACCAACGTGGAAAGCAAGTCGGGCGGCGATGTAAGCATCTAGTTTGTTCGGATTGTCATGTGATATGCCACTAGCTCCTTCTTGATTTGATGGACGAGGAGGTTCCCGTGGGGCCAAGCGCAGTCATGACGGGTTCGACAGGCGCTGGTGTTAATCTGCTGGACGATTTATTCGGTAGCTCGTCAGCCGGGTCGGCGGCACCAATCATGACGAAATCTGCTGCGCCAGCCCATTCCCTACTTGACCTTCTTGGTGGTGATGACGGTACTAGTGGCTCTAGCGCTTTCGCTGGCGGAGCAGCATCTGCGAAAGGTCCTCCGAGCTCAAGAGCGGTGCCTGTAGTCAGCAACACAATGGACCTTCTCGCTGGTCTGGATGCTACGTCGCCGCCAGTTAATTCATCGCCACAAGTCAATTCATCGCCGCAGCCTGTAGCTCGTGTCGTTCAAGTGGCTCCCGTCATCACCGAGCAGCCTGCGTCAGGTTGGCCGGACGTCGTCGCGTACGACCAAGACGGGCTTCGGATCCGTATGCAGCCCGAGCGAGATGCGCAGAATCCCACCGTGATAAACATCCGATGCATCTTTCAGAACCACCGGGTGGGAAAGACGATTCATCAGCTATTGCTGCAGGTTGCTGTGCTCAAGACGCAGAAGCAGAAATTGCTGCCGCCATCGAGCACCACTGTGCCTTCGGGCGGGTCTGCAACCCAGGTGCTTCGCATCACCAATCCTACCCACGCGCAAATCAAGCTGCGGCTCAAGGTGACGTACCAAGTGGAAGGCGGTGCAAGCATTAATCGAATGCAGGAGTTTAGCGGATTTCCCGTGGATGTGTGTTGAAAGGGCAGACGCGCAAATATATGATTCAGTCTCATTTTAGCGCGAATTGCGAAAAACGCGTTCCGCTCTTCAGCCATTCGACCATCGCGCACTGCATTCGCCAACACCAGCCACCACGGATCGATACGCTCGCCGCCCATTTGCACCAAGTCCTATATTCATCGTGTTCACATCAACATGTTCCTGCTTGAGCCCCGCCCGGTGCTGTCGACGCCTATCATAGAGTCGGACGACCCTATGTTGACATCTGGGGCGATGGCCCTGTCGCATTCGCATCAGCCACCGACACCCCAGGCCTTGTCCCCGATTACCGCTTCCATGGAGTCAGAGAATTTTGTATTTGAAAGAAATGGTCTAGCTGGGGGAGGCCTCTCGGCGCACCTGCATGGTGTGATCACCAGCCATCCGCACAGCATCTATGCTTTGCATCGATTTGACAACGTATGCTGCCGCATTAGGTTACATTTTTAATGCAATTGGTAGTACGCGCGTTTGATTCGCGCAAGAGTGCGGCTAGCGCATCACCGAATCGTGTCTCGAAGGAAACTCCCCAGCAATGCTTTGCACCGCGCCGACTTGGATCAAATCAAAGTATGGGAGTATTCCAAGACAATAGCGCTGGTGCCGTCGTGCAGCTATATATCCGAGGGATTCATGGATCCCGACTCATCGCAACCGTCGCGTTCGTCGCTCCATGGATTTGCGGAGCAAGCTGCGTACGATTTGTCGAGCTGCATGCTGGGAGACGACAACTGCCAGAGCCAAGTGCCATCCAGCATGCTCGATGCTAGTCAGGACAGTTGCAGCGGGGGAATTCCCTGGAAGTCAATAGGACTGAACAGTGCTCGATTGGGCTCTCCTATGACGGTGCGGCCACCGATGACCGCGAGAGATCGTGCCATTGTTCGGTCGCCAACATCGGTGGTGGCAGGTTCAAAGCGGTGCTCCCGTACGGGTTCCGTTGCGTCGCTGATGCTTCGGCGGACTGTGTCGAGCGGAGGGCTGGGCAGTCATGTCCTGCCGAATTCAATGTCGCCTAGTGCTGTCGGGGGCGTTGAAAACCGCCGAATGATTGGCATCAAGCGAAATGCGGACGACTCACAAGCGTTGCTGCGCCATGGCCACGATCGCGCTGCCCCGTCCGATGCAAACTCGCAGGTCGCACCGTCGCACCAGCCATCCAGCCAGATTACCACCACCCCACGCGCGGACCGCATCGCCTCAATTCTCATCACAGCTTCCAGCCAGCACATCAGAAGCGATTCGTTTGGCGTGCTTGCAGGCAGCAAGGAAAACATGGACACGCCCGCAACCGAAGCAGCCAAGGCGATGATTGAGCTGGGCGCACCGCCTTCCTGGCCACTTGGTGGTGTCTGTCGCTAGTGGCACTGCGTGTGTTGTGTGTGTGTTATGTCAGAATGTGCACATTATAGTCTTTGTGGATCCACTAAATTGACTCACCGATTGCGAACGCTGCGCGCTAGTTGGGATCCAGCGTCGCACAAACAACTTCGGAATCCGACCCCGTCATTATCTGCCGCCATCGCCTTCTGTGTCAGCGCGGCTATATCTATCCCATGCTGGTGGTGCGCATTTCCCGCCTGCGCATTGCGCGGCCGCTGCTTCTTGCCGCCTGCCTCGTCGCCGCTGTGCGCCTCATCTTCGCGGACCCCACCTTCCTCAAAAACTACCACTCTGACCTCGACCCCACCAAACTTTCCTACCTCGCCTATGTTGGATACCCAGACACTTGGCCAGTTGGCCAAACGCCCGCGATCCAGGACACGGCCAACTACCCGGCACCGCACACCGTGTGGACGTGGATGACCATGGGTTCGCCAACACCACAGCAGGAGCAGACCTGTATCCTGCTGACGGACACGACGCGCACGGACCCCGGCTGGTGCTATTACAAATCGGATACGGGAGTGTGGTATTTTGGCGTGAAAGATACGGATCCGTCGACTTGGCCGCCGGCGACGTCGAAGCCTCTGGCCGTGCCTTTCTCCACATCACTTGCTGCTCTACCGCCCTCTTCCAATGATATATTCACTGCAAGTTCGTGGTCCGGTTACTGGACTTGGGATACGACAAAGAAGCAGTGGTATTGGACTTGGGTATGGTACACCCCAGGGACTGGATGGACAGTGTCAGATTTTAATCCCGACGGCGGCAGTGCGAGCACTCCGCAGCAGGCAGGCGCTGTCGTCGCCGCCATACCTGGATGTCCCAATGGTGTGGCCACTCCGGATGGATACACGTATCAGTTCATGGACGCGTACTACTGCTACTTCTCGTTCACGGACGCTCTCGCTGGTGATATTCTCTGGTCAAATGCGAACTTCACTACCATTCCCACTGATTCGGGTCTTGTAACGACACCGCTCGTCATCCCCTCCGGCACTCGAGTCCCGGCTAGGAATGTAGCGAATGCGCCTGATAATCCGACCAGTGGCAGTCCAGTCGTCTGTGAGGCGAACTATTGCTTTGCCTACGCTTATGCCTCGTCGGCGTGGCAGGTCGTGTCATTTCAAGCTGGTGCCTCGAGCGTCCCTGATTTTCCCCAGTTTTACTGCGATCAATCCTTTTGCTACCTTGTCGCATTTCAGCAGCAATGGATTGCGGTTCGTGCAAACCTTGATGGGACGCTGCCAACAGGCGCCTCACCAACGCCCGAGGCCGACTCGACTATTCACAGCAGCAACGACGTGCCGAACGTAAATCTCCTCAAGCTGGACACTGCCACTGAACCCGGCGGTTCTCGCCGTGTCGTCTCAACGGCATCGGGATACTGGACCGGTTTCGTTGGTGACGGACAGGACAGCGCATCACAGCAATTCGAGTATGTCTTTGTGTACTGGGATGAAAACTCGGAAAGCAATGCGTCGTGGGGTCTCACGTCCACCGGAACCTGGATGCGAGACTATCAGTCCGTGCATGACTTCCAGGGCTTTCCGATCATTGTGACAAATCCGATCTACCCGTCTGGCGCAATCGCAACCACATTGTACGCATTCTGTCATGTCTGTAACACTGCTAATTGCATCATCGTAGAGCCCCGTCGACGGCTGCCATTGTCATCGCTGCGCACGCGAGCACCGATGAACAGTTTCGGGACACCCAGTTCTCGTATTTCTCCGATTCTGCGACGAACGCATGGACTTCGGTGCGTATCGGATCAAGTGGGTCCACCCCAACGCCTCGGTCAATTCCGGACGGGTTCCCGGTGCCATCTATTCCCAGCGCGACTTTCCGCAACTACACGAGCAAGAACTCACCAACATGGTGCGATGTGCTCAACTATTATTGCTATGCGTATACTACCAGCAACGTTTGGGTCGTTATCAGCGTAGCGACGAGTGCTTCGATTGGTTCGGCCGGCAATGCGCAGCCTGATCCCAACTCCCTACATGAAGGGACTTATCGTCACTTCAAAGGCGTCGATGGTAAGTACGTCGCGTGTCTGAACGACTTGAGCGTCCCTGGCTCTGGAACGCCCCTGGACTTGAATGCTCTATCGGAATTGACTTCTTCTCCCGATTTGACGTTTGGAACCAGCTCGTCGTCGTCGAGTTACTGGACAGGCTTCTGGACTTGGGATACGAACAATAAAAGTTGGTACTGGACGTGGGTTTGGTACACTCCAAGCGCGGGATTCGGAGTTTCATCGACGGATAGCTCCGGAGCTCCTGCGCCCTCGACACCTCTCAGGCCGCCTCCTGATATCAATCCGGGCAATTTGCGATTTTGCGATCTCAGCTACTGTTATTATTCAATCAGAGATCCTTTCGATGCGAACTCGCCGAATTATTGGACGTCGGACCCTGTCGGCTCGGCCGACACACCAATGGACGGTGTACCAACGCCCCTAGCAGCTTCTACCACGTTCACCGAGAACATGCCCCCTTACGTCATTCCTGCAGACAGCAAGTATGGCTACTTTTTGAATTTTACCGACAACACTTGGGACATTATAAACTTCAATCGCGTTAATGATACCGCCGTAGTCGACCGTGTGAATTTTTACTGTAGTAGCAAGTTTTGCTACTATTCGCTGTACGGCACAAAGTGGGCCGTGTCTGTGTACGACACGGCAAATCCGGGCCTATTGGCGGAAATCAGCATTCTCAGCAACGATGTTCTTACCCGCCCCGGCAATGTCCAGCTCGGCGATCCGGACCTCCATCCTCCAAGTTACCTGATCGGTGGTGTGTGGACTGGCTTCAATACCACGCTTAGTGGCGACCGATATAATTGGATGTGGGTATATTGGGACGCGACACAGAAGGCCTGGCGTAGCGACTACTCGACGGTCAATAGCTCACTGGTTCCGCCAGATTGGCCAGAGTATTCGGCTCAAGCGTGAGTGCCCATTTTCATGTTGGATTACTGAGTGCTGGCCGTAGATTGGGTGGTTCTCCGACGCCGACACCCACCCCGTCGCCTTCTCCAACCCCGTCGCCTAGTCCGGCGCCTTCATCTGCTCCGTCGTGTTCTCGCGAGACGGCGCTTGGGTACCAGTACTGCGACATGAATGCTTGCTATCAGAAAAACAGCGATGGAACGTGGACAACATTCCTCCGCGATGGGGGTGATGCTTCAAGCATTCTTACGCCTGCTAATAACACGAACGAGCCATGCTTCTATGGAAACGCTACAACCGTGCCTTTCGGCACTGTCTTGACGGGTCGTCTCGATGGCCAGCCATACTACTGCGAAACGGATGAGGTTCCCCTCAAGTCCGTAAAGTATTGCTACGTTCATGAGATTGACGCTCCAGGAGTTCTTGGCAAATGGCGTGTGGCAGCTCTCAGTGGCACAGAAAAGGATTTGCTTTTAATGTCCTTCACGGACAATGTGTATCGATACTTCTATCTATTTGGTGAATGGATCACGACATACGCCAACGATCTCACCAACCCGCTGCCCTCGAGCGTCCCTAATGAGCCTGCGTCTGGCTCCATCGTTCTACTTGGCGCTTCCACGGTTGCCACCGCTTCCACCGGGACATGGTCTGGATACTGGTAAGCACTCGCAGCCTCCCCCCTCTCTGATGATCGTATCGTAGGACCTGGTACCCGGATACACGGACGTGGGTATGGACGTGGGTATGGTATTCTGGCGATTCTGCAGGATGGATAGCATCAAGTGTCGCGGGCGTATCGACTGACGGCCTGAACTCGCCCTCGCAAGGACGATATAGCGACGAATGCTACACCTATCAGTACAACTCGGCTAGTGGCGCTTGGTCTTTTACGGTTCGGACTACAACGGCAACCTGCGGACCGCCTCGTTCGCCCAGTCCTGGATCTGGACCAATATCTGTTGCTCCAATTCTTTTCCAAGGAAGCTCGTGGAGTGGATTTTGGACTTACACCGGCAATAAATGGGTCTGGACCTGGATATGGCTGGATAACAACAGCAATTGGATTGCGTCAAATACCGACGCTGATACGGTGGTATCTCCCACACAGCCGACGTTTAATCTGACCAGTGCGCCATCGAACAAGGTTGCCCTGATTCCACCCCTAGCGTCTTATCAGGACGGCTGCTACATCTATCAGTACAATTCGACGTCAGCTGAGTGGATAAATTCCATCCGCTCGCCCGTTCCCTCTCGCTTGGACTGTGGACCAGCGGTTCCGATAGGCACCCAACTTTTTGTGACGGCCTTGGCCCAGCCACAATTGAACTCAGCCCAATTCGATGTCAACGTTTGGTCGGGCTATTGGTCGGCCGCCGAGAGTGGCTGGAAATTCTGGTGGTTCTGGTACAATGGTACCACGGAAGGCTGGATTGCGTCGACAAACACGGTCTCCAGCTCATCAGCGATCAATCCTGGCGCTGATCCTCCTTCGCCAATCGACACTGTACCACTGGATTACTTTATCCCACCACAGTCTACTTACTGCGATGCGTGTCGATGCTATGTCTATGACTCGGTCCATGCATCGTGGTCCGAAACGCGTCTTGGCACACAACCTGAAACGTGTTCCAGCAACACACCGCCCCCAGGAGATGGCCCGATCCAACTAGCTCTTGCCAACAAGAGTGTTTGGAGTGGCTTTTTCAGGTACATAAATAGTGCATGGCAATGGTATTGGGTATACTACCAGACAGGAGAAGAACACTGGGTCGTCGCAACAAACATAGTGGAGGCAACTATTGCTGGGGAGGCCAACGTGACCCCTGCCGCGCCTACTTCGACGCCAACCGCCGATGTTGCGGTGGATACTTCCACCAGTTCCAGCTCCACTAGCGTGTCCAGTAGCACGTCTGAAAGCATTTCTAGCAGCACATCAGAGTCGTCGTCTACGAGCTCTCTATCTGCCACAAGCACATCGTCAGCGATGCCTCCCAGCCCAACTGGGTCCTTTTGCGACGAGTATTTCGACTACACTCGCGATTTACAAGGGAATTGGAGCTCTGCAGCCAAGCAGGGCATCACCGTTCCTGCTGACGCGACTGCTCTTACGTTGTCGTCGGAGATTCCACCGCCTGTCATTCCCACCAACTCGACACTCGTGCAGCCTGCGTTCACGTGCGATTCGCATTTCTGCTATGTGCAAGAGTGGACTGGTACGTGGTATCTCGCATATGTTTTGCAGTCAGGACAGACGGCAATGCCTGCCCCTGGGAAGTATCTTTCAAACACCTACTGTGATCAGCTGTATTGCTATACGCGTTGGTGCAGTCGTTGGATTGCATCCATCGTTTCGACCGTGCCTCAAGGTTCTTGGCCATTGGTGCCTCTGCCCCAGGTTCCGGGTATCTATGTGCTCCCTCCTGGATCTCCTTCTATCCACGGCACGATCGTTATAATATACTACTGCACGGCAGAATACTGTTATAGCTACACCAACTCGGAATGGACGCTCGTGAAGGTCAATTCTTCTCCGATTTCATACTGCGACGGCTATTTCCTCTACACTTGGAATCAGGGGCTGTGGTCCACTGCTCCGCTTCCGAACGTCGTCATTCCTGTCAGCATCACTGCTAGCCCGCCTCCAGCTGGCACGCCACCTCCAATTATTCCCAGTCTCGGATCGTCTCCAGCAGGAGCAACAAATGTTGTATGCGATCCCAACTGGTGCTATACCAAAGGAATTGACGGTGTTTGGACTCTTTCGTTTATTCGGCGCCTCAACAGCAATACTGTTCAGTCTCCTCCAGGAACTAACGGCTCCACATCCATATGCGACTCTGTGTACTGCTACACCTGGTGGTGCAACCAATGGAGCGTATCGCTTAAAGACCCAAATATCGCAGTGCCGTCAAGTGCGACGCCTACAATGCCTGCATCGACGCAAGGCCCGCCAATCGTCCCAACCAATAGTGCAGTTGTCATGTCCTTTACTGATCCTGCGGATGGTCATATCCAGTCGCTTTCAGTCTCGTATTATTGCGACATTTGGTATTGCTATAGCATGCAAGAGGGCACTGCTTGGATTCTGGTGAGCGTTCCATCCATTAGTTCGTCAGCGACATCAGGTAGGAGTTAGACACTTGTGTCAAGGCTAATTGTAATTAGATTCGACATCCATGTCTTCTTCGACGAGTGTATCAGTGAGCAGCGATACGCTAAACAGCACTGTATCGATATCGACAAGCAACCTATCGGGTATAGTGCCTGAGTTTCTGCAACTAGTCATACTAACAGACTATGTAGACGCCAATTCAACCACCGGCGATGTTAGCATTACTATAGCAGGTAGCATGCGGTCAAATAGTCTACTTTGCTTAGTATGCTTTTATAGATCCTCTAGCGAGCACGAGCAGCAGCTTATCATTTTCTTCAGAAACCAGCAGTGGTGCGTATTATCAGGCTGAAATTGACTTTTCATTGCTGACTTGGTCCCAGAATCTGTGTCGAGCTCAACAGCCAACATTACAACGACTACTGCAGATGGTGAGTAGCATCCGTTTATGCTATATCTTGAATGCTGACTCGCTTTCCAGATAGCAGTTCAAGCACATCAAGCAGCACCTCGGACACATCGACATCGACTGGTACGGATCGTCGTGTTCGTCGTCTGAGGATGCTAACGTTTGTTCAGATAGTAGCTCAAGTACGTCAAGCAGCTTCTCCGACACACTAGCGGTACTTGGTGCGTGGTGTCTATTTGCTATTATCCTGGATGTCAATCATCTTTCCAGATAACGGCTCAAGCACGTCGATCAGCTCTTCGGATACATCGACATCGACTGGTACGGATCGTCGTGTTCGTCGTCTGAGGATGCTAACTTTTGTCCAGATAGTAGCTCGAGCACATCAAGTAGCAGTTCAACCAGCACTTCGGATACATCGACATCGACATCGACTGGTACGCACCGTCGTGTTTGTCGCCTGAGAGATGTTAACCTTCATTCAGATAACAGCTCGAGTACATCAAGCAGCTCGTCGACCAGCTCTTCAGACACATCAGTATCCGGTACGGATCATCTTGTTTGTCGTCTGAGGGATGCTGACCGTCATCCAGATAGCAGCTCGAGTACATCAAGTAGCAGTTCAACCAGCACTTCGGATACATCGACATCGACTGGTACGCACCGTCGTGTTTGTCGCCTGAGAGATGTTAACC
>QZWS01000290.1:0-14047 GCA_004114245.1 Zoopage sp. CT-All
CGAAGATATCATACAACGAGGGCTGGGTGGGCGAAGGCCGGCTCTGCAGTTTCTTCACCGCAACAATGTATGCAGCCTTTTCATCCCTCGTCAGCGTACGCCACTCCTTTCGCGTTGTGACACCATTGGGGCAGGCGGCGTGGATGCTGGCGGGAGTGTGCGCAAGAAGCACGCAGGCGACGGTAAGAACGAGTAGTCCGGAAAAACAGCGCATGGGCGGCGATGATACAAGCGGGAAATGCGGCGCTCCAGGCGCACGTAAACAGAAAAGAAATGGAAGAAGGCGGAATGGAAGGAGGGCCGCGGCGGCGGGATGCGGCAATGGCGATGGCAGGGGGGTGCTGAAGGGCAAAAGCGGGCCGGTCTTTTGAAGCGAGCCCATCGTGCTGGCAAATCACCTAGCATGCATTCCTATAGACAAGCTGCGATACATATTATGCACAAACACGAGCAGCACTGCACAGCTCTTGATACAATACGTGTCCTCGTCCTGCCGGTGCTACCACGCCATGTCTACTCGTGCCTGCTGGGTCCCTTCCAGGGAGGGATCGGCAAGCATCAACGACCCGGGCACGGGTGCCTTCACAATCTCATTCGGCGTGGAAACGGCTGACATGGCCTCGACGGGCGCCATGGATTGTGTACGAGCCACGACTTGGTCGTCGGGGGTGGAGGGTGGCGCGAGCAGCGCCGATGCATCTCCAACAATGGCAGCGGATGTGCCTGCCTTGACCAGTCCCGTCGTCTTTCCTTTAGATGCTAGTCCAAGATCTACCTGGGTGCGGATGTGATCTATAAGGCGACCTTTGGCCACGCCATTCGATGAAGATCCAAACCGGCTGCTGTCAGCCCCGCCTATCGTCGTAGGGTTGGCAATTATCACGCGGGTCTTGCTCCCTCCTGGCAAATCCACAACCCACTCCTTGACGTCCTTGCTCAATGCATCAACGAAATCGGGCCGATTCCATAGAGCAACGGGCGAGATGTTCGGCGCCTTATTCGCCTCGATTGTCATGTCGCGGATCTTGGCCTCCTGTGCCCGGAATTCTGCCACCGTGACATGGTTCATGGTGATGAAGAATTCAGGCACTGGGTCAGGGATGCGCAAAAAGGTGAGCTGCGATCGGTCGTTGGACGCAACGATAAAAGCGTCGTCGGGCGAGGTGGTGACGGTGACTGGCGACGCATTCTGACTATCCGAGGGCGGCGGAGGTGCAGCGGAGGATGGCGCATCAAAAGAGCCAACGGGAACAATTGCGGCAGCATGCACAATAGCTTCTGGCGTCGCAGTGGGCAAAGACCAGGCAAAAATACGGCCAAGAGCGGCCACTGTTGGGACAGAAACCGAGGAGGTCGTAGCGGTCGAACTTGAACGAGACGTGCTGGTGCTAGTTGACGATGAGGTAGACCAACTTGAGCTAGTTGACGATGAGGTAGACCGGCTTGAACTGGTCGACGACGAACTGGACCGCGACGAGCTAGTGCTTGAACTTGAACTCGTACTTGAACTCGAGCTTCGGCTTGAGCTGGTTGAGGATGAGCTTGAGTGAGAAGTGCTCGTCGGGGCAGGTGGCGGTGTGGGCGGCGGTGTGAGCGGCGGTGTCGTTATGCCAGGCTGATACGGCTCATAATAATAGCACATATACCCAGCATTCAGGACTTCCCAAACATGCGGTTGCAGCGGCACGAGTTGATCCCATCCAGAAGCAGCGGCACCGTCACTCCGCGGACCACTGTACTGATACTGAATGGAAGGATGTGCTGCTTGCCACAAAGTATAGAGTCTATCCACGTTGGTATGGTGCAGGAAAAACACGGGGTCTGTCGTCGAGGTCAGCATATCTAAGCATTAGTGTGGAAAACGCACCAGACACCGAGTACATGGTGGCCATATCACCGCCGATTTGCGCATGCACGGAATTGTGCGGCTGATACTCCAGCGCAACTCGAAAGGCATCGTACGATGCGGACTGCGCGATGATCTGATTCAACACATCCGTGGACGTCAGCGCTCCGATCCTTGCACCCTGCCCAAACTGCCGCCAGAGACAATGCGACCAGGGATACATCGGGACATAGTCGCGAAACTGCCCATTGGGGACGCACGACCAGGTGCCAGCACCGTTGCCGCCGAACGCCTCGTCTGCCCAAATCTGAGCCAGCTCGGCGGCCTGCGAATCATCGCCCCAGTTCCAATAGGGCAGCGATACGCGGGCGTACTTTTGCAGCTCGGACTCCAGCAGCCGAATAAACCATCTGTGCCAGGGCAAAAACAAGGCCCACCCGTGTATGGGAACATTGTAGTCCTGGTGCATGCGCACGAGGTTATCGTAGAACGAGGGCGTGTTGGCCGACGGCCGATTCATGACCTGACGCAGCGCCCCAATGAATGCCGAGCGCTCAGTGGCAGAGAGTGCGCGCCAGTCCTTGCGCGGGAGGACGCCGTACCGGCACACCGGGGGCCAATAAGCATCAAAGGCCGCGATGTAGTCGGCGGTCTGGGCAGATACCAGTGGCAACGGGCTTGGGGCGAGGATGGCGATGGTGATGAAGACCGCCGCGAGACGGATTAGCGTCGACATCACACGGATCCGATGCGTGCGTGGATTGCAGAGCAGGATGGTTAGTAGTGGTGATACGGATATTGTACAGAGGCGACAGGGGCAATGGTGATGTTTGCGAACCGAGGGGTTAGATCGAACGTATCGCGAAGTTCATCAATTGCAACTGCAAGTTGCCTTGGCCTCTCTGTCAATTTGAGCTCGTCGTCTCTGCTGACTCTGTCCTCCCTGGTTATGATGGGATCGAACCTGATCGGTGCAACAAAAAATAATGCTTCCTGCTTGAGCTTCAATCGGTTTGCCCCAATTATTACATTTACTTATAGCGCACTCTCCACTCACGCAGCTAGTGCCTTATTGATAAGATCCTCAGACCAGGCCCACATCTTGGCCCTCAGCTCGGCATCCACAGCTTGCGGGGTCGGCTCCGCAACCTTGCCGTATGGTATAAAGTACTCACCGGTGTATCCCTTCTCTTGCACCTCGTTCCCTGTAGCCGCGTACAGCGTGGTTAGTGCACCAGCTTCCGGCGATATCATCCACAGTCGGCTGACCACCGCATTGACCCCCCTGATCAGGTGGCCCATCACCGGCCAGGTGCTGAATATGTAGCGGAACAGGTCGGTTCTGACCACGCCCGGGTGCACGGCATTGACTAGTATATGCTTGGGCGCGAGAGCGGTGGCAAGCTGCTTAGCGCAGAGAATGTTGGCGAGCTTGGACTGGCCATAGGCTGTGAAGGGCTTGTAGGCGGCCACGTTATTCCAGCCCTCAAAGTCAATATCTTGGGGCGGCGTATGCTTGTGTGCCACAGAGGAGACGAAGACAATCCGCGAGGGTGCGGCCGCGGTGGCGCCGGATACGAGTGCAGGAGTAAGGAGTGTTGTGAGCAGCTGGTGTGCCAGATGATTGACCGCCAGCTGAGACTCGTACCCGTCGACGGTTTGCCCGTACGGCACTCCCATGATCCCCGCATTGTTGATTCTATGCGAAGGATGCGTGTCATGGCAATAAAAGGATGACGGGAGAGTACAGAATGCTGAGGGAAAGCCCGCGAGCAAGGAATGCCTCCGCGGCGCACTTCACCGCCTTTAGGCTCGCCAGGTCCATCTCCAAAAACTCCACATTCTCATTGCCAGTCTCCTTCTTAATGCTCTCTATCGCGGCAACAGTGCGTTCGCGGCTTCGACCGGCGAGAATGACGTGGGCGTGGTGGCGGGCCAGTTCGCGGGCCGTAACGAAGCCGATGCCGGTGTTTGCGCCAGTGACCAACGCCACCTATGCGGGTTAATGTGTGATGTGAATGCAGAGGCACACTACCTTGTCGGTGAGGTCGGGCATGTCGGCAAGGCTAAAGGTCATGGCGGCGGCGGATGGTGGGAACACGATGACGTAATCAGCCAGCACCAGACAGTTGCCTACTGCCAGCGAGGCTGTCAAAGCACCTGGATATAGTCTCCGCGGGATACCTGTGGTCCTCAACTTGGCACCACTTCATCCCACCATTGGCAGGGATTGGCAGGGATGGCTGCTACATGCAAGCTCTTGGCAAAACACATATGCCCTATCACAGCTTCGTTTCCTCGGGAGCTGTGTGGCTGCATATCGTCTTGTATGGACAGCGCCAAGTGCATGGCACCGAGCTTAGCATCGTCGGGGGCTGACATCACAAGCTTGCTCAAATCCTCCCAGCCTCGTCAGCCGACATGTCGCCAATCACAATGGTCCCCGCCCCGCTGGCCTCCCACGCGCTTCGCGTCATATTCGTCGGCGCGTTGTACCACGACACGCTGATCCACGCTGCTGTATTCCCCGCCGCAAACACAAAAACCCGGGCAACAGAGATCGAGGCTCGTGCCGGCGGCAATGCAGCCACCTCGGCCAGAGTTATCGCGCAGTACCCAGGCGTCAAATGCACCTTTGTATCCTCAATGCCGGCGATAGAGGCGTGCGGCTGGTCGCTCGATTTGATGGCTTCGGAGAACGTGGACATGTCCCAGTGCGTGCACCGACGCGACATATCGCGCCTGCCGTCGTCATTTATTCTGTGCTGCGAGGCAACCGGATCCCGCACCATTCTATACCAGAATCCACTGCCGGAATTGTCGCGCGAGGAAATGGTGGCAGCGGTGATGCAGAACTTGCAGCTGGCCGGTGAGGACAACCAATGGGTTCATTTTGAAGGGCGCAATATGGACGCCACGACGCACACAATTCGGCTCCTTTCTCAGTGGCGGGAGGGCTGCCGGGAGACACCTGATTTGACGAGTGGCCTTTCAAGGCTCTGCCGGTCAGTGAGGCTGTCCATCGAACTGGAAAAGCCGGATCGCCGCGATGCACTGCTGCAGGCTGCTCGCTATGCGGACGTTGTCTTTTATTCGCACGACTGGGCCCAGACCCACAGCCACGTCGCTGGAGACATTCCTGCCTTCTTGCGCGCTCAGCGTGAATGGGCTTGTTCAGGCGCTGTTCTCTTCTGCACAGCGGGTGCCGACGGCGCCTTTGCGTACGACGTTGCATCCGACACTGTCCATTATGCTCGCCCGCCGCCTATTTCGCAGCTCCGGGATTCGGTCGGCGCAGGCGACACGTTCATTGGAGCCGCGATTCGTGCCTTGTCAATGCATCCAAAGGCTGCAAGCGTGAAAGAGGTGGTGGACTACGCCTGTATGGTGGCGTCTAGGAAGTGCGAGCTAGGACATGTCATTGGACTCATCGCCACCGCAGGTGAGCCTTGAGCGTGCACATGTTATTATAGCTACAATACACCTCCAAGACAACCTTAATCACCGTTGAGCAGCAGTTTCTTGAACCACTTCCGTTTGCCCTTACTAGCAGCCTCGTGCTCATGCTCAGCTCCAGCGCGCACCTCAATCCGCTTCAGCACACGTTCGCCAATCGCCCTCACATCGGTCAGGTACCTTTCCTGCACAAGCTCTGGCTTTCCAGCAGCCAGCTTCAAAATATCCTCCGTCAGCTCGGAGTTCCCCAGAATGTTGACGTGGTCGGCGCAGCGAGGCCCTCCACGAGCGAGCTTGGGATCGGCCTGGTCTTGATACTCGCGCACAAACACGGGTATTTTATACGGATTCCAGTGCTTGTCGCGCCACGCAGATGCGCCCATGAGACCAAGACTGACGAGCGGAACAGTCCCGTCGCCATCGCCAAGAAGGATTCCGCGCTTGAGCTTCATCTCGTCATTGGATTGCGTCGTATCGATTCGGCCCAAGCTATCAGCATCCTCTGGTGGACTGTAAGCATACGCTCTCTCGGTGGGCGCACCAACGCCGTAAAGGTTCCAAATGCGCGCCTCTGTGCCCATGTTCGGCAGCGGGGCCTCGAGCGGATTGACCCATTCGCGCTGATCGACCTCCCCATCCTGATTCAAGCCGAAGGAGTACATGCCGCGGAACCGCTGAGCCCATGCTGTGCCGGCATTCTCGATAAGCAGCTTTTGGGCCTCTTCCACATCGAGCATGACCTGATCACCATCCGATGTCTCCGCCGCCTTGACATCCCCAGTAGCATTGGCGACATGTTCTCGCTTCATCAAGAGCATGCTACCGGTCAAGGCACCATCAGGCGCAGATTCTGAGGTAGCTTTGATAGCGACCTCTCCTTTCCCAGTGGCTGGCACGACATCCCCACCCCATACGGGCGTCCCGCCCTTGGGCAGCATCGCGGCCAATGACCCCCATGTGCGAAACATCCTCGCACGGTCCACACGTCCAAAAAATTTCTCCAGGGCGCTCGCACCCAACGGCTGCTGAACGGTATCCCGCATTTCGCCGGTGAGCAGCGCCATAAGGCATTTTGGCGCCCCGAGCAGTGGGCCTGCAATGTTTGCGAACCCAGCCAGGTTGTCTTTGCCCCAGTTTGGCGCATTCCCGCCGTGTGGCGAGTGCACCCATTGCAGGAAGTAGAGGAAGACGATGGCGCCCATGCTGTGGCCGACCACGAGCACCTTGTGCCCACTGTTGGCCACTTTCATCAACTCACACTGCATGCGCAGTCGAGTGAAGTATTGGTCGCGCCGCTCGAGGTCTTCCATGGCCAATCGCCAGTCATACGCGGCGAGATGCATGCTGTTGCTGTCATAGCCTAGCTCTGCCAGATTCTCAATCATGCGGCCCCAGACCCAGTACCCGCCGATAAAGTAATCCGCGGCATCGAAGCCTTGAGCAGCGCGCATCTTTATCCCACCGGGAGGATCCAGGCCTGTGTCCGGGTGCAACGAGAGGTGATCCACCCATGCGGCCTGGTCCCGTATAATAGATTTGATCATGGCAAGGGTGCCCCAGAGCCGGTGCCGGAAATGCGGCTTCTTGCTCCTCGATGAGCCTTTTGATGCGCCTGCACAACAAGCACCCGCGCACCACGATTCGAGGCCGGTGGAGGTGAACCCGGGCACGATCACGACAGGGTGATGCGCAGCCAAGCCGCTGGCGGCAAGGGTGCGTCCGATCTGGGCAAACTCGGATGACTTTTCGCTCGTAGCGCCCTCCTCCTCATCCGAGTCGGCGTCGTCGTTGGCGCTGGACGATCCGGGGATCTTGGCGGCGATATCGGCGAGGAAGGAATCCATGCTTGCGCCAGCAGGAAGCATGCCGGCGATGTCAATATCGTCCAGCTTATCCTTCCACGACGCGATCAGATCTCGCTTCTTCTTGGATTTTGCGGCACCGGCACCGGCACCGGCACCGGCACCAGCGGCATTATCATTATTTGCTTCGGCTGCGGAGGTGGACGTGCTGGAGCGAGGGGTCGAGGAGAATAGTTGCGAGGAGAACATTCTGCGGAGCGATCTGGAGATTCCACCACCACTCGAGGCTGCTGCTTTGGAGGGGTTATCCGCGTCGTGATTGGCAGCGATAGGGGCGGTGGCGGCCGGCTGCGGCGGTGGCTGCGACATGACGGGCTAGGAGAACGGTGGGAATTTTGCTGTTTGGAATGGCCATGCTTTATATCGGAAATTAAGTAATTTGTAGGGCGGAATATCGTTCTCGTGGCTGCCCTGCCACTCCGCTCCCCTCTGGCGCTTTGTCCGGATTGCAAGTGAATCTGGTCAGGGCTTCCAAGTTGCAAGGGATGCAGCCTGCAAGATTGCCTAGGCTGTGGCCATCTGGGCCATTTACTGTGTGTGCATTGAAGGCATCTTTTGGACACCAAGATATCAGCACTTCAATTCGAGATAGCCTGGATCATAGAATGTGAGACAGTGGTCCACAGCAAACACTGCAAAGGTAAATGATATAAGACTTGGGCAACCCATATCCCAAGTCCTAACTCCCAACAGCCTTCCATCAAGCATTACATCTGGCATACAAGAATGCTGTATGTTTGTAATGACATTCAGTCAAATGAATTGCAAATGGATCTCTCTAAACACAGAGGAATGATGTACTGCCCATGCCCCAGTGCTTTGCCTGTCGGATGACGTGGTCAGACGCGTTTAGACGCAGTCAGACACAAACTTATTGGCTATTCCTTCTCTTCTCACCGTCTACACAGCCGATCTCCTGTACACGGCGAGTGAGCACCCTCCAGCATTACCCGCGCCAGTGCATGCCGGCAGCTGTGACCACGCACTTTGCAAACGGACATGCCGATCCAGCCTCAACCGCAGCCGCCAACGTCCATCCCCGCCTCCGCCCGCTCCATGTTCCTCCAGCACGCGCAACAGCGCTTCCAGCAGCAGCAGGGGCCCGGCGACGGCATGCCGAACCAACCGCTCGACGCCGCCGCCGCCCACATCCGCGATGTCTACGCCGACAACCTCCACCGCGAGTTCACCGCCATATCCAGCCTCGTTCAGCACTTCCCATACGTGGCCATGGATACCGAGTTTCCGGGCGTGGTTGCGCGTCCCGTCGGCGACTTTTCCGGCGCGTCCGACTACATCTACCAAACGCTGCGCGCCAACGTCGACATTCTGAGGATCATCCAGATCGGCTTATCCCTGTCCGACGCGGAAGGGCGCCGGCCCAAGGGCGTCAGCACATGGCAGTTCAACTTCCGGTTTAGCATGGCCGAGGATATGTACGCGCAGGACTCGATCGATCTGCTGGGAAAGTCCGGGATTGATTTCCGCGAACTGGCGATGCGTGGCGTCGACCCCGCGGATTTCGGCGAACTGCTCATCGCCTCTGGCCTGGTGCTCGCCCCCGACGTGCACTGGGTCTCGTTCCATTCGTCGTATGATTTTGGCTACCTCCTCAAGCTCCTCACCTGCTCGCCACTCCCCCAAACCGACATTGATTTCCTTCGCCTCCTCAAGATCTACTTTCCCCGGATATATGACGTCAAGCACCTCATGACAATGTGTCCAAAGCTCAAGGGTGGGCTGCAGGAGCTGGCGGATGATCTGGGCGTGGCCCGGATCGGGCCTCAGCACCAAGCCGGAAGCGATGCTCTGCTGACTCTGCTGGCATATTTCAAGTTGCGCGAAGCGTATTTCAGCGGCACCTTTAGTGATACAGATCATATGGGGCGGTTGTATGGGCTGATATCGCTGAAAGAGGTCGATGCAGAGCAGACTTAGGGGTGTGTGTAACAGTAGTCGATTGTGCGCTGGGATTCGCAGTTGTACTTTGTATGTGCAGATGTAGAGCCCCAAGAGCCATGATCAGGGGTGCTTATTTTAGGCGCTTGGCTTTTTTGAAGCAGACGCCTAAAATAAGCACCCCTGGCCATGATTATCAGGCTTGAGAACAGTGACTTCATGCAGGGCTGCACAACTGTTCATCATCTTGTTGGAGCTGGGACGTAGTAGCCAGGGATTTGGTGTAACCGGTTGAAAAAGAATATTGGATATTTATGTCTGAGCTGCCCACAATGCGGGAGGCACTGTAGATCCGGGTGCAACAGCACCTGCTCACATGCAGTCAATCGCGGCAATCACATGAACAATCGCGTCCCAGACGAGATCTTGCGCCTCGTCCTCCTCTACGCTACCCCAACGTCCTCGGCGCTCGCCACCGCCATCGCATATGGGCGCGTGTCGCTGGTCAACCGGCGATTCGCGAGGGTGATTCATTCGCTGCGTCTCCGCAGAATCCTCCTCCTCGGTCTCCAGTCCCTTACTCGCTGTCGGCGCATCCTCGGCGACCCCATGCTGTGTGAATCGCTTAATAAGCACTGCAGAGTGGTGGTGGCGCTGAATCCGCGGATGGCGAGGTGTGGTGCGTCGTCGACGGGCGCTGTGGCGTACGAGCCGGTCCCGCGGCTGCTGTCCGAGGTCGAATCGGTCAATGGCGACCTGCGCTCATACTATGATTTGCTTCGGCAATTGCTGCAAGTCGCGGCCCATATAACTACCTTTCATATCAACTCTCCGCCGCCGGCGTTTGACTGGGATTTTCTCTCAACGACGTGCGGGCAGCTCCGTCAGCTGCAAATCTCCAACATCCTCGGGCACGAGACATCGCTCCATGACCTGGCTAATTTTCTCGCGCAGAGCCCTGATGCGTTCCCTGTGCTGCGACGCTTGGATTCCGAGGTGGTGTACGCCGATCGGGACGACTGGGACGCGATGTCCAAGCGGATTGGGCCACGGCTGACGACCCTCACGCTCCGCGACTGCACCACGCGCAGTCCAGTGTTGCCACAGGGTGCAGCCGATGAAGATCTTCTCCAGGACCCGGCGTTTCAAGGCGCACAGCAGCAATCGGGCGTCATTGCGTGTTTCGCCAAGCACGCAAGACGCCTGGAGCGTGTCACGATTGGGTACAACATGCCGCTGTTTCGCGGCACATTGTCGACAGATAGCTGCATAGCCACGGTTATCCGAGACGGCCTTCCAGCATGGCGCAATACTCTACGCGAATTGACGCTAGATGGCATCGGACAATTGGACGGCACATTCTGGGACGCTCTGTCGACCATGCGGCCGCCACACTTGCAGGTACTCATTCTCGGCAAGCGTACATCAGTGCCGGAAAATGCTTTATCTAAGACTCTCCAAGCACTTTCATCGCTGCCAAGGCTGACCAGAGTCGTAGTCACCGACGGCGCGAGAAAGGGACTGTGGAGCTCGAGTATTGTCGAACGGCTAGTAGCCAGCTGTCCACATCTCAAGTACCTGGAGATCCGCGATACGTCGCGCACACAATTGATACGCGCGCTGAGCCTGGAAAAGTGGAAGGTGGTGCGTGGCGCAATGGAATCTGGAATAGATGTAAACGAGACTGTCAAGGCCGAAGTGGAATGGCTATCTGGTGATATTTTCCGATGGCGCTGTGCAATGTGATGTGATCTACGAGTAAACGCCTTGCAGAGAATATCTTTCGAGGACTGTTCTTGACACATGGAAGTCTGCATCAGCCTGGCAACCTGACAGCCTTCTTAATTGACTGATTTGCATGATATTTGATCCATGGCATGAACGGCTTTGAGTGCTGCAAATATTTCATGCTCAATATTGAATTTGTGCAACATCATTCCAATAGCCATTCTGTTAGCTCTCTGCTAGCTGGCCATTCTGCTAGCCATTTAAGCAGTATCACAATCAGAGACGCAAGGCAGACACAGTGCCACAGCTTGCCAAGGTGAACAGCCAGTTGTGGAACCATGTTCATCACCTGGCTGCCCAACACATGGCCAAGACTCATGCCAAGTATGTCAAGGGACACCAAGGCCACTGAGAGAATGAGCTAGCAGACCAAGTGGCCAAACAGTTTACTGTTTCAAGGACATCATCAGCATGGCAACTTACACTGACCAGGGCATATGAGCATCAGTGCCTCCTCCTGATTGAAGGCTATAACCCAACCCAACTATGCTATGGGTGCAGGAAATACCTTAATGGTCAAGTTAGCCACCAAACAAATCCAAACATATAAGCTACAATAATGTAGATTATCTTAGAAACATCATTTTGCAGAAAGATATGATGATGGATGCAGTGTGGTGCAGTGGATAAAATAAAAATGTACTAGTTAGTAGTCTACTAGCAGCCCTTGACCTCTTGTGAGAGTAGCTCCTCAACAAATTTGTCCCAGTGCACATCTGAGATATGATGTGCAATTGCAGCTGTATATGTAAATTTCACTCCACAGTCATTGCACTAGGCCATTTTATGGCAAACCATGCCAGGATGCATAGTTCTGTAATGATTTGAAGCTTTAATAAGCTTTATGGCTAGCTTGCAATGCTTGCATATGATTTCTTGATTCCCAAAAGCAAGTGTATTCTGTTTTCTGCTGCTCTATGAACTCATTTCTAATCTTGTCTTGGTGGTCTTTTCTAACATCACCCTGCTTAGTTGGCTTAGAGTTCCTTTTGGAAATACCTTTTGGGGCTTGACTAATATTATTTTTAGCCACGCAGTTTGTTCTTTCTTGCTGTAGGATGTGGTGCTATTTGGCTGGTTTGCTTGTTCTAGTTGTGGTAGGGGGGTTTTTGTGTGAGAGTGGGAGGTTGTGGGATATGTGTGTCTTGTGGAACACAGAGTTATATTCTTAGGAGATATGCCTTTGGGGCATACCTTATATACATAAAAGTTGAGCTATAAATAGCCTAGCAAGCTATTTATAACCTGTGGTTTTTCACACACCACATTAGTGCATATAGTAGCATTGGGTCTACTTGCTGTGAATTGCTAGTCTAGGCTAGAGTAGAGACTTGAGGCATTAGCAAATTCTGAAGGGCATTATTGAGATGAGCCATTTACTGCAACACAACTGCTTGATGTGATGGATTATCAGGCTGGAGTACACTGTAAGAATGGGAGTGTCTACTGCCAAGGCCTTGGTACACTGGTGGCACAGTTAGGTTTTGAGTGATTTGCTGCAGAACAGTAACTTGATGTGATGGAGAGTTGGGCTGGTGTATGCCATAAGAATGAGAGTGTCTATTACCAAGGACTTGGTGCGTCAATGTTATATTTGGGATTTAAATGGGGGAAGTACATTGAATGAGAGTGGCACCTGGTAGTGAAGTCATGGCATACTTAGCAAGCTCGCCTTTACTGAAAGACAATAGAAACTTTAACCAAATCACGCTATGGCCAGTGGGTGGGTATCTCTTGGCAATATCATTGGAGGAGGCAACCAGTGGTTTGGCAAAAGAATGCCTAGATATCCCACACCAGCACCATCAAAGTCAATATTGGATTTGTCAAATTCTGTATGGGCCTGTATGTCCATGCTCTGTGGAACAAATTTACCAACATGGTAAGCTCTCAGGTCCTGGGCATTTGATGTTTTCAGCAGATCATTGGAGCTGGAGCTTGCCTCAATAGCTATGCTTTTAGCAGCAACGGCAGCAAATAGCATGACACATATTGCACAGCAAAGGGTCATTATTCTGTTGAATGTTTCTGATGCTTGCAGTGAGATGGGTGAAATATGCCACATGGTGCACTTTCCAATGTGTTTCAGGTTTATAGAATTTCAGTATTTGTCAGGAGGCAAGTTGTGCTTGCTCTCCTTTTATACTGTTAGATTACTAATAGTACATCATCACCTTGATGACGTCTTGGTTCTTCTGGGCTCTGTTGAGTTCCAGGCTGTTGAGTCTAACTAAGCCATCGCTCTTATCACAGCAGTTTGTTGAGAAAAGTTGCTTGGTTTAAATCCCTAATGGTCAAGTTGGCCACCAACCAAATCCAAGCATCTGAGCCACAACAGTGTAGACTGTCTTAGCAAAATCGAATTTCATTTTCCGTACATCATTTGCCAGGAACGGGAACAGTAGAGGGATTAAATTTGTCCCAGTGTGCATTTGAGATATAATGCCTGTCATAGGCATATGGAAATTTTGCTCCACAGTCATTGCAGTGGGCCATTTCTTTGCAACCCATGCCAGGATGCTCAGTCTTGTAATGCCATGGAGCTTGATTAAGCTTCATGTCCTGCTTGCAATGCTCGCATGTGATTGTTTGTTTCCCAAAAGCAAGCATATCTTGTTTCTTCTGCTCTGCGAACTCATTTCTGGTCTTGTATCGGCGCTCCATTTCTATACGATTGGTCTCACGCGGCGCAGCCTTTACTACGCTGGTACTTGGGGGATTAAAATGGTCCCAGTGCTGGTTCGTGAGCTGATGCCCATTCGCAGCTGCATATGGAAATTTAGCTCCACAGTCATTGCAAAGGGCCTTTTTATTGCAACCCATGCCAGGATGCGCAGTGATGTAATGATATGGAGCCTTACAAAGCTTCATAGACTGCTTGCAATGTTCGCATTCGATTTCTTCCTCCCGGAAAGCAAGTATATCCTGTTTCTCCTGCTCTGTGAATTCATTTTTGATTTTGACTCGGCGATCCTTCTTTTTATGATTCCTCTCAATAGGCTTTTTACTTGAATTAATCTTCTTAGGAGACTTTGAGCTCCTTTTGGAAATACCTTTCAGGGCTTGATTAGAGTTTTCTGGCAACACGGCTCGTTTTTTCCTTCTGCGGGAGATGGCAACGCTTAACTCCTCTGGTTGTGCATTGCTGGTCTGGGCTGGAGCAGAGTCTTGGGGCATTGACGAACTCTGAGGGGCA
>QZWS01000291.1:0-14001 GCA_004114245.1 Zoopage sp. CT-All
GATGTGTAGGGCCGGGGCGGGCGGCGGGTCATAGTGCCAAGCGGCCCTACACATCCACCATGTTCCGCGGCAAAACGTCGACAATCGTAACGCCGTCGCGTATGACGCAGATCGAGCGCGTTCACCAGCTCGTCGCGTTCATCGGCATTGACGAGAAGCAAGCCGTGACGCTGCTGAAGCGCTGTGAGTGGAGCGTGCAGCTGGCCGCAGACAAGTACTTTGCCAATCCCGACGCCTTCTCCGCGTCCGCATCCGCATCCGCGCCGCTCAATACGAAACAACTCTCGGACATCTTTGATAGCTATGCCGACGCAGAATCCAAGGACATCATTACATATGACGGCATCGAGCGTTTCTGCACGGATGTCGACCTAAACCCAATGGACACGCAGATGCTGGCGCTGTCGCTTCGACTAGGCTGTTCCAAGATGGGCGAGATTCCCCGGCGTGGGTGGATGGAAGGGTGGAGGCATCTTCGCGTCGATTCCCTCAGTGCCATGAAGGCGTGGATTGCGGACAAGCTTGCCGGCGACCTCATCAACGCGGACCAGTTCAAGGCTGTCTACGAATTCACGTACAAGTACGCGCTGTCGGAGAACCAGCGAACGCTTCCTGTGGAGGCGGCAATAGCGCTGTGGGAGGTGCTGCTGCCGGACAAGTTCCCGCTACTGGAGCAGTGGATCGCATTCCTAAGCAAGAAGGGCACCCGGGGCGTTCCTCGGGACACCTGGAACCAAGTGCTGGAGTTCAGCCGCTCCGTCGCCCCAGACCTCTCCAACTACGATCAGGATGCGGCGTGGCCGGTCATTCTAGATGACTTTGTTGAGCATATTCGGGCGGCATAGCTGGGCACCGATGTCTGTAGGATTTCAGCAGTACATAGTTTTGTGCGCAACAACGCGTTTTGGCTCCTCCAACCAGCAACCATCCTTCGCTGGCACCGACTTTGCGTGAATATACGCTGTCGATCATGGCCCAGGATCAAGGAAATGACTCCAATATGCCGTTGGACGCGGAGGCGCGTAATGCAAGTTTCCAGCGCGGGCATCTCGTCGTCTCGGTTGTCAGGCATGCTGGCGCCACCGTACCCCCGTCTGGTCCTTTCACCGACCGCTAAATCCTGCTAGAGAATAGGCGGATGCATTTCGAACGAGAGAAAACGGGTTTTTGGACTTTTTGATGTTGGTGATGACGTGATGAAGATGGAGGCGAGTTCATCGATGGCGACCTCCGCGACTCCACGACTCACTCTTTTAACAGGCAATCATCTCGCATTTCGATGTTTCAGAATGCGTGATATCCAACGACACCCTTGCTGATTCATTGGCTGCATTCGCAGAGGCACAGGGAGCAGATGTCGTGCGCGTTGCTCGAGGTGCATACACGATTGCCTTTGGGTGTGCGATGCCACCGTTTATATAGGTGATTTTGCGACAGAAAGCTTGGATCAAGATCTTGCCATGCTTTTGAAGCTAAAGGCCCAAGCAACGACATCAACGTTGTCCTCGTCGCCTGCCGCCCAATCCGCCCTCGCATGCTCCATCAAGTCGCTTCGGGTAGGCTGCCGTGTCACCCTGTGCCTGCCCTCTGATCAAGCATACATCAGCTCTTGTCGGCGTCGCAGAATCAAGGCGCTTTCAGCATTCATTGGCCTGCACTGCCAAACATCATGCGGCTCGATTCGACAGCAGTGCATGCGCTCAACCTCCTTCCCGATCCTTCTAGACGTAGGCTTGCACTATTTAAAGACGGTGCTCATGCCTTGCTATAGCCGGCGACAAGACTTACAGCGTCTACGGCCTGCTCAACAACTGCAAGACAGCACAAGGCGCACGCCTATTGCGGCAGTGGATTCTCGCGCCCTTGACTAACCTTGCTTCTATCGGTATATACACCCCTGCATATGCTCGTGATTTGACGCGTGTGCCTAGAGACGCGCCAGAACCATGTTGAGCTGCTTGTGCGTCATACCGAGATGCGCAACGCTTTGCATGGTCCGGTTCTCGCCAAATTTCCTGATCTTGGTCGGTTCTCGCGCAAGTTCAGCTCTGGGAAAGCTTCGCTCCAGGTAACCCCTTGATATCGACACACTCATTGACGAGCATATCAGGATGTAATTCGTGTCTACCAAGTTGTTCTAGCCCTTCCTGCGCTGGTCGATGCTTGCCAGGAGGCTGCCGCGCTTCCGGACGATTTGCAAGTTATTCTCAGAGAGCAGTATCATGCGCGCTTCCAGGTAGGCGATAGATTTGGGAGTTGCTATTTCTGACTGCACCCCTACAGGCACGCGTGAGCGCACTCAGCAAACTCAAGGACATGGTTGAGGAAACAGTTGATCTGGATGCCGCAGATCATCACCAGTACGTTGTCAAGGCCAATTTCGATGCCGGTTTGGAGGGTCAGTGACGAGTATCTCTCCCATCATGCCAACGTCTGATAGAAATCCGAATTCGTCAGGATGAACTCACCGATGCCATCAGCCGTGAGCACCAGAACGTTGGCACCCTTCTCGGCGTCGATACCGATAAGAAGCTCAAGCTTGAGAAGAACCCGATATATGGCTACCATCTGCGCCTCACACGAAATGTATGCAATATTTGGATTCCGCAGGCTCGGTTCATGCTGTATTCTAGGACGCTGCGTGCTTGCGAGACCACCCGCGGCGCGTTATCGAACTCGCCACGCAGAAGAGCGGCGTTCTTTTTACAACACTAGAGTTGAAGCGCCTGAATTCTGAATACGCCGAGCATACACAAAGCTATCAGAAAGCCCAAGAGCTGCTCGTCAAAGAAATCGTCGCTATTGTTGGTAATATCAGACCTCGTCTGTGCTTGGCTGATGCCGCGCATCTTAGCAACCTACTGCGAGGTGCTGGAGCAGCTAAACGCCGAGGTTGCCCATGTGGACGTCATCGTCAGCCTTGCTGTGGCAGCGATCATTGCGCCCACGCCATATGTGCGCCCCGTGGTAGTCTCGGATGGCATGCAGTCCACCTTGTTAGGCTGTGTTGACAACGAGTTTAGAGCCTCGGCAGTTCAAGCTGGTGGCCGCGAGGCATCCGTGTGTCGAGTCGCAGCCCGACGTCTCATTTATCGACAATGGGATAAGCATGGAGCGCGATCAAGCAGAAGTACTGGTCGTCACCGGGTGCAACATGGGTGGCAAGAGCACATACCTTCGGCAAACAGCGATCGTCGCCATCCTGGCACAGATAGGAAGTTTCGTTCCTTGCACAAGCGCCATTGTGCCCATCTTTGACGCCGTGTTCACTCGCATCGGCGCCGGAGATATGCAATCAAAAGGAGCCTCCACATTTATGTGCGAAATGAACGAGATGGCCGAAATTTTACAGGCAGGCCCGCGTGCTCGTGCATGAACGCGCTGATGTCGTGGCTTCCATAGAATGCCACGAGAAGTTCACTCATCATTGTGGACGAGCTTGGTCGAGGCACGAGCACCTCGGATGGCTTTGGCCTTGCCTGGGCCATTTCGTCGCACATTGCGCGCAATCTCAGATCATTCACGCTCTTTGCAACCCATTTCCACGAGCTGACGCGACTGAGCGAAGAGTTCACCACCGTTCGCAATATGCATGTACAGGCAAGTGCCAGGTCGGGTGCCACCGATATCACCATGCTGTTCAAAGTTGTTGAGGGTATGAGATATCCTTTGGCGACAGTCGCCTTATGTAATTTAGGTGCCTGCGATCAGAGTTTCGGTGTACATGTCGCGCGCTTGGCGAGGTTTCCTGAGAGCGTTATCAAGGTACGTGCTGCTTCAGCAGTGCACGAACCTAAATCTTTTCAGCTTGCCCAGTTGAAAATCGTGCAGCTGGAGTCACCCTCTGATTTGCTCAACTCTCTCACGCACGATAAGGTGCCAGCACGCCTCGTCTGATTATAGACTAACAGCATATTTAGACATGCATGGAATCAATCCACTCGCTTATGGCCGATTATTACCGAGTTCAATCCGCGGCGGCTGACGACGTGTCAAATGCAGCCCGGACCGAGCAGCTCCGACAGCTTTCGCGGCGTGCACAGCAGCTTGCTCAAGGCGATGCGGTGCTTGCTGCGGCGCTTGCGCAGTTATAAATGTGTCCATTCCAGGGCTGCTTGAAATAGGCCCATTCGCATGCACCTATTAAATAACTCGTTTTATTCTGCAACACATTTCTACAGCCTTATCGCCCGACCACAGTCTCAAAGCCATCGGCTGCTGCAACAAGCTTTGCGCCCAGCGGGAGACTGACAACGCTGGTATCCAAACGTAATGCGTCCATAATGCTGTTGTATGTACGTATGCGATCAGTGGGAATGCTCTCTTCTCGCAATGCCTCCCCAAATAGCCGAGACTGTGGCATGATAAACTCGGAGGGAAGAGAAGGCTCGGGTTCGTCCATTACTTCCTCGCCAGCAACCATCGGTTCATCAGGTCCCGCGTCAAATCGTACATGACGGGCCGCAATGGGAGCCGTAGGTGTCAGAGGAGTCGCCTTGGCTACTGCCTTCTGCCGCTTTCGCTCCTCCTCAGCTGCACGAGTGATGAGTAGTGCGACATCCTGCGCATACATCCGCATGATAGGAGACGCGGGCTGACAGCAGCCGAGCACGCCGGGAGCATCGATTGGCATGCGCTCAACCAATGCAAACATTTGGGAGTTGGACAGGACGTAGCGAACAGACTCATCTTCATCGCGTGCTACTTGATCCCGCCAGGCGTGCACTGCTTTAAACACTGCGAGTTTGACAGAGTCGACAGCGCGACGCCACTTGAGGAGTGTGTTGCGCCATCCGCCGGGGCCCTCGCCAGTCTCGGCATCGTATCTGTCTTTCTCGTACCGACGGAGACAGGTATCTCGGCTGCGGCCCAGCACAAGCTGCACGAGGTTCCTGCGCTCTGCGACGAGCTCGTCGTTCATCGCCGACCGAGCGAGCAAATCGTTTCGCAGCCGGTCGTAGATGTAGAGCAAAAAGTGCGTATCGCTTTGGGCGTAAGCAAGCATCTCCGTGGGAAGTGGACGGATCCGCCAGTCAGCGAGTTGGTACCGCTTGTCTGCGGAAACGCCACAAAAGTGCTCGAGCAGGTGCGCGAGCGAGAAGCCAGACATCTCGAGCACCTTTGCAGCGTGGTAGGTGTCGAAGAGCGAGACGACATAGACCCCAAAATCGCGCTGAAGCCACTGAATATCACTCTCGGCGCCATGGAAAACCTTGAGGATGTGCGGGGCTGTGAAAACGCGGTTAATCCGGTGGATGGACGAGCGAAGCTTCAGCGTGTCAACGAGATAGTCTGCGGAACGAGTGCTAATCTGCATGAGGCAGGTAAAGCCCTGGTATGAGCGCAGGTTGTGGGCCTCCAGGTCGACGGCGATTTCCGACACGCTGGCAAGGGCACGAATCATCTTGTCAAGCGCCGCATCGGTGTCGACCCATATTGGCGTCATGTCAGCAAGCGGGACATAGGGCTCTGGCTTGCGAGTCTCCATGACGCCGGCAGGGAACGGTTGTGTGCGAATCTCGACCTCGTAGGGATGCGGGGCTTGAATGATGTGGTCGGAAATGCCGAGCGACTGCATGTGCAGTCTCTGACTGTCGTCAAGTTGCTGCGACGCGGCGGACGGCCAGCCGTGATTCAGCGGCACAAGTGCATTGGGCTTCTCTCGGATAAGCGGGCGAAAGGGGGTATGGGAGTTGTCGACGGGATCATCGAAGACCAGCTGTGGCCTAGCGATATTCTGCGCGTGTATCAAACTGTATGCGAGGCGAGAGGACCGTGCCGTGGGAGATTTTGCCGCGGCGACTGAAACGATCACGGGCGCGGTGGGCGCGACGGAGGCCGCCTTTGCATTTCGCCCCTTGCCGGTCATCTCGTCCAGCGCCGCATCTGCTTTCTCCAGCAACGCATCCACGGCATCCACGGCCCTCCCGTAGTTTTCAACAATATCTTCGACATCCTCGTATGGACGATAGGAGTGTGCGTCGGCAGCGGGGCGTGCAGCGAGAATGAGGGCATTGCCAACGTCAAGGATATCGAGGGCCGTCGCGTCGAGGCCGGCTGCGAGATCACGGTCCAGCGCGCGGTGGAACTGGATGTCCTGTGGAAGCGCGTTTGCGAGGCGTGCGGCATCGACAAGCGCGCGGGTCAATGCACTAAAATCCATGAGCGGGTAGAGATGCGGGCAAAAACAAAAATGACCGATCCTCGGCGAACAGTCTGTGATGATGTGGTTCCCGCCAACCCAACCCCCCTTCATTCTTTGTATGGATGGAAACCCGTGTGACGGGAGGACCAATCAGGACGGGGGGCAGTGTTGGCAGGATCGCAGAAAAGGTAAACCCCTCCTAGACTGCGGTATCCCTACCAGGCTCACTTATACCTATCGCACTATCTCCCAACAGGTAGTACCGTACAAGTATCAATTTTATTTCGTTTCTGAAAATATAGGCGAAACTGCCTCAACGATTGTTCAAAGTACAGTCGCTCGCTCCAAGCTAATCGTCTGCCGATTTGGCCCACTCCTGTGCCTGGTGCAGCATTTCGAGCGACACAAAAGCACGTGTCTTTTCGACTGCCAGCAACTCGTGCCCTTTATCTGCCGTTCGCTGGAAGATGTAGACTTGATCCGGCCGCACATGGCGATCAAGGTACGCGAGGGCATCGGTCACGCGTGACAGAAGTTTTACTCTGGCAGGCTCTCTGATCAAGTCATCCAAAGAAAAGTCCACAATCTCATTGACAAGGTAGGAATCGTCACGGATGCCAATAAGCAAACGATCGATGCCGCCAAGCATGGACTGGATCCAGATGCTCTTTCGCTGTGAACGGAGCGGCACAAAATGATCGCCTTTCTTAAGCATCAGCTTGAGCTCGATGAGCTTCAAATTGTCGAGAGGGCAATGGGCGCCACCTGACACCACGTCTGTTTCCGATTCAAGGAGTATACGGTGATTGCCAAGCTGGAGAGCAGATGCCACGAAGTGAAAGTAAGAGTGGGGGCCAGACGGGAGAGTGCTCGTCATGCGCGCTGATCGCCGAGTGTATGCACATGCGCGTTCGAATTGGAATCCCGTTTCATTGACATTTAGACTGTTGAGATCGACAAGGCGACGCAGGAAGAGCGTCGATCCCAGCCGCTGCACACCAATGCGCCAATTCTCATTGTTCAAGGCTAGCCTGCTTAGATTGCCTCTCCGCGTTACAACATGAAAGGGCAGCTCGGTGGGCCCATTAGATGCCGTTCGATTGGCACGGAAGTATGCGAGAAGCAGATTCGCCAGCGTCGTCTTGCGGCAGTGCACATAATATGGCGGCAAGGAAGGATTGATTCTTAGCGGCAGCAATGGCCGTATGTACCTTGGCACGGCCGCAGCTCCGAGCCTGAGTAGCGCCGTGTGTGCAAAGACGTTGCGGCAGGCCGGGGGTCTGCGGTTCCAGCAAGCGACGGAGTACATGGCAATGCGCTGCTGCTGCGCCAAATACGCTGAACTCGGCATGCTTTCCATCGCCAAACACGCCTTGGATTGCACGCTGGGCAGCGACAGAGACATCTCGGCGGATTGATGGTCAATGTCGCGTTATTTGGCGGGTGGCTGGAGAATAAACGGGCAACAAGCGATGGGAGCCGCACGGCCCGCGAGGCTTCTTGGAACGTACCGCGGTGATCATATCGTCACGTGCGCTACAGGCGCGTGGGCGAGGTCGCAGTTGCTATGCGCAACGCCGGCAATGCATTTCGCGGCAAGTCGTTAGTTTGCTCTCATACTCACAATCAATGGACTCGCTCTGGCGCGCTGCCGTCGCCTCGTCCGCGGACCCGTCCTGCCTCGATGGCCCCGCCGCCGTCTCCTTCTTCCAGCGCTCGGGCCTCCCTGCATCCACTCTCGCTAGAGTCTGGCAGCTCTCGGTGGAGAAGGGCAACGATGCCGCGCTGGATAGGGCCGGCTTTGAGCGTGCCATGCGATACATTGCCATGGCACAGTCGCAGCTCGGTCAGCCCGGTCAGCCCGGTCAGCCGCTGAATCTAGCCGTGGAAGAGATGAAGGCGCTGCCAGAGTCGACGCTGCCGCGCATCGAGGGGTTCCGGGCGCCATCACAGACCCTCTCAGCCTCGGCCGAGCCAACCCTATTGCAGCTGCCGGCGGTCGCCGACGCCGACCTGGTGCGCTATTCACAATACTTTGACGCACGAATGTCGTCCCCGGACGACGATTTTCTGGACGGCGACAAGGCCAGGGAGGTATTCCTAAAGTCGCAGCTTCCGTTGCCAGTCCTCGCCCGCATCTGGACCCTCTCGGATCCCAGCAATCGGGGTCGGCTTTCCCGTGCGGAATTCGCCACTGCGATGCATCTCGTTCGTGAGGCCATGGCAGTGCCCACCACCCTTGCCGCTCTCCAATTGCCAGCAGCCATCTTGCTCCCCGAAAACTACATCAAAGAGGTGGCCCTGGCGATGGGCATCGATCACAAGGGCAAGGCGCCAGTCCAGCGCCGTCGTGACTCCATCATGCAAGACATCCCCTGGTCCATTACCGTGGATGAAAAGACCCGCTCGGATGCTTGGTTTCGTCAGATCGATGCCAGCAACAAGCTGTACTTGACGGGCCAAGAAGCAGCCGCCTTCTTCCTCCGTTCCAAGCTTCCCGAGATACAGCTCGCCCAGATATGGGATCTTGCAGATGTGCAGAAACAGGGAAAGCTCAATGCGGACCAGTTCGCCGTTGCTATGCATCTGATCCAGGACGCAGTGCATGGAAACCCTATTCCTGGTGCTTTGCCTCGATCGATGATCCCGCCAGCGCTGCGACAACCCTTGGATGCTCCGACATCCGCACCCGCACCCATTCCAACATTCATAGATGACCCCTTTGCCGCCGCTGATCCATTCCGCATCACACCATTATTACATTCGTCATCATTTGGCTCCGCGTCTCTCTCTCGTTCGGTAACCAGGAACTATACCGCTCCATTAAACGCGACCCGATCACCGCTTTTAAACGATCCCTTTCATGGACTCTTTGGTGAGGGGCACACAGTCTCCAGCCCACCAAAAGCTGCCTCGGCCTTCCCCGAGCCACTTGTTAATACACCACCCACAAGCCGCGGACCACCACAATCCATTCGCAACGCTCATGCCTCCATTTTGGATCTCTTTGAGACGCCCGCTGCCAACCCGCCCATGGAGTCGTCGGCCTCGTCAATCAAGTCGCGATCGGATGCCAAGCAATCGGACGCTGCGGATTCCCACTCAGCGGTCAGGGAGAAGCATGCAGAGATTCAGGCAATGTCCGACTCCATCGTCGCTGCAACGCGAGACACTGCAGAGAGTGCACGCCAGCGCGCGCTGCTGGAGTCGCAGCTCGCCAGCCTCAATACCCAGCGCCGCGACCTGAGTATCCGCGTGGCCCAGGCCCAATCGGCTGCTAGCCGCGAGAAGCAGCTGCTAGAGGAGACGCGACGGGCCATTGATAAGGAAGAGTTGGAGCTACGCGCAGATGAGGCTGCTCTGGTTACACTAGATGAAGAAGCGGGCAGAGCCCGGCGCGATCGTATGGAGCTGGAGCACCGTCTTGAGCAAGTCAAGGAGCAACGCGGGCACATTCAGGCGCGCATCGAAGTGGCGCGAAACTCGACGACCAGCTGGCGGCTGGAGAGGGAGGGTGCGCTGCTCGAAATTGGCCAGGAAGAAGCGAGGCTACAGGCCGAGGAGGGTCGTCTGCGGTTGGCGGAGCGGGCTGTCACAGACAAGGCAACATCATCGGTGCCTGCATCCGCACAAAAGACCAAACCCTTTTGGGAGGCATTTGACGACGAGGACGAGTTCGTGCAGGTTCCTGCATCGAGCAAGTCTGCGGTGGGCAGTGGCGGCAGCCGCACAAAGATGGGCAATGCTGACTTTGATTTTTCGGCCGCGCTAGCCTCGGCCGCCAAGCAGCAAGATGGCACCGTGACTGTTGCCCCTGAAGACGAGTTTGATCGTGCGTTTGCTGCCTTGAATGTCACAGAAGGAGCAACGACCACATTGATTGACGACGACGATGTTGATTTTGATTTCGACACGGAAACGTTCGCGCATCACACGCTTGCCAGTGGTAGGACGTCGGGCAGCGCAGGTGGCTTGATGCAATCGGTGGACTCGGAGGTCGCTGGTGATGCCGCCATGCGATTCCCCGACATTGACTCCTTGCGTGGGAGCGAGACAGCATTGGCCGGCGCGGTTTCGCAAGACAAGAAAGTCAAAGTGGAGGAAGTTCAAGATGAAGGCAGTGATTGAATGTTTGTACGATATGGATAGTGCAGCGGTTATTAGTTTGCTCAACTGCGACTGTAATTACGCGATCAATCACCATACCTAGGAGGCGGTGAAAGAGAGACTTGGCGGGCGCTTGGCCGACTCCGTCGCGGCGGACCCGGAGATGGTCGACGACGCGACGGCGGCGAGGCGGAGCGAGACGGGGATCGACGGCGGCGGCGATAAGCAGGCGACCGACTACGACGAGGAGGTGGAGATGGCGACCGTGAATTGGCGCGTCGCCGATTGGGTGATCTGGAGCGGGAGCCACGACGTTGAGGATGCTGGCGCAAGGAGTGACTAGTAGACGGCACATCATCGCCATCGTCCAATCGACGACGTTGACGAGTGGGCGCCGGCGACGGCGACCTTGACGCTTTGTGCCAGCGAGTGCCCTGCATGCCTTCCTCACGCTCCAGCTGCCTCTTCTCCTCCCTAGCCTTCTTCTCCTCCCAGTTGTTGCGCCGTTCCTGCTTCCTCTGCTCCTGCGCGACATGATCGAAAGCGGCGCCATCGACATAGTCTGGGGCAACGTTGAGCGCACGGCCAAACCTGACCAGCTCGCGCTCCTTTGCCTCCTTCAGCTTGTGCGTTTCGTGCTCCTTGATCTTTCGGGGATCAAGACCAGCAAGGTCGTGCAGCTTGGCAAGCAGACGGGCGCGCAGCGCAATGACCTTGGCCTCGATCTCATCCTCGGCAAGTCTAGTTGCCAGCGTCAGCATCCAGCAACGATCGCATAGGCAGCATACTCGTCGTCCTCGAGGACGACACGGAGCTTTGCGCACTCCAGCTCAACCTGGCGCTTGCGTTCGTGGATGATGATGGCGGGATCCAGTCGCCTGTGGTCGTTGGCAGCATCTCTCTCCCCCATCAGGCGGGCATCGGTGCGCCGGAGGGAGACGTGTGAGAGGTTTCTCTGCACGTATCCGTTTGTGCCGGAGCCGCGCACGGTGGCGAGGCCAATGCCGTTGTACATGGCGGTGGATGGATGTTGCCAGGGCAGACAGGAGAGCCGCACTTGTATGCAGAGGGATGTACATTCCGAAACAGCCGCAGCATTCCCCTGCATTCCTCTGCACGGCAAAGACATGTGCCGGGTACGACACGCCAGCGGGAGCACAACTTCGCGCCGCCCCTGGCGCCACCCGGCGGCATTCCTCTTCCGCGCTTAACCAATCCCGCCATCCACGTGCACGCCGCACTCGCGAGCACGACGCGCGGACAGGCCGGAAAACGGCTCGCCGGCCATCGGCGATGGTCAGGCGAGCTCGCGGAGCAGAGAAAACCCAAGACTGCCGGCCACGAAGAACATGGACACGACCTCGATTCCACCGCCATCCTCTGTCGTCGCCTCGCTCCTCTCCGTCCTCGGCATCCCGCGGCTGGAGCCCCACTTGGCTCGGCTGGGCATCTGCATCGCGCTGTTCCAGCTTGCCTTTGTCGTCGCCACGGGCCCGCTGGCGCGCTACTTCCTGCCTCCGCGTACCCAGGCAAAGCAGCGCTGCGTCTGGGCCCTTCACGTCGTCTCATCCATCCACTGCATCTACGCCCTCCACACCGCGTTTCGCCACGCCACGACGCTGGCCGCAGCACCCGTGTTTGGCCATGACGATGCCGTCGAGCGCGCTCTCATCATCTCGGTCGCCTACTTTCTCTGGGACGCGGTGGCAAGCATCCGGTTCAGTGGCGCCGGGTTCGCGCTGCACGGGGTCGTGTGCGCTATCGTCTTCCTCTCCTCATTCCAGCCCTTCCTGATGCACTTTGCCGTCGCGTTCCTTGCCTACGAACTCTCCACGCCATTCCTCAACCTGCACTGGTTTATGGAGAAGAACCCGCGGTGGAACGGTAGCATGCCGCATGCCATCAACGGGGTTCTACTCCTGGCCACGTTTGCCTATGGTCGGTTATACCGGGGATACTACATGTCGTGGGATTCCTTCGTCGCCATTCGCGCTGAGTGGGACACTGTGCCTGTGTATCTTGCCGTTATCATCGGCACCGCAAACATCATACTCAACCTGCTGAATGTCTACTGGTTTGCCAAGATGTGCAACCTTGCCCACCGCCGTATCAAGGCCACACAGCTGCAGACGAAGGCTAAAACGAACAAGAGTGAATAAAATTCATGGCTTTAAAGTATCTGCGACCTTGTCGCCGCCTCCTTCTATATCAACTTCTCGCAGCGCATCACCAGTGCCAACGCCATTGATACTTGGAGACGTGTGGGGTTTCCATCAACAACAGCTAAACAGCATCGGAAGTTCATTGGGGCTGCCACCAGCATATCTTACAAACATCGATGCATAAATACATTTATAATCCCATCTCCTAAAGCTTTAGGGACGGATTTGAGACAGAAAAGACCAGCTTTCTGTCGCCTTGCCGTACTACGATGCGCCAATCCGAAACAAAGATTTCTCCCGCAACATGACTAGTAATTTCATTCGAGCCATGTGAGGAATTCGTCGTCCGGGTCTTGGTCGTGACATCGATACTGGCATTGTTACGCTTCAGTCGAGCTGCCGCTTCCTTGATATACTTTACAGCGCGATTGACTTCATACTCCTTGGGAAGTTCAAAGAAACACTGCGTTATGTGAAACTCGCGCATACAGCTTATATCCTTAAACTCAAAGATGTTTCCTGGTGGCAAGTTTCCGGGGGCTTGCCACGCAGTAAAGAGCGTGTCCAGTGCTGGAGTGAAGTCACCCTGCGGTCGGATGGATAGCGCTGACACGGCAGCATGAGGATGGATGGCGGCGGGCAGAATGCATGCGATGGCGACGAGGCATGCAGCAATGACGGCAGCAAATGGCGCAGTTGTAGTGAGCATACTTGATGGTGTTATTTGCAGTGGTGGGTGGCGGGAGGATGTATTTAAGAGTTGGCTGTATTGGCAGCGGATGAGTGAAAAGCCAATTGCCAGTCACTTCGAGCCAACCGTTGTGTTGTGTAAGATCTCCGATGTGTTTCAGGGCATAGAATTTCAGTATTTGTCAGCAGGCAGATTGCGCTCACTCTCCTTTTATACTGTTGGATTACTAATGCTGTGTCATCACTTTGATGACATCTTTGTTCTTCTGGGTTCTATTACATTCCAGGCTGTTGAGTCTGACTAAGCCATTGCTCTTGTTGTAGAAGAGGTATGATGATGGACGCAGTGTGGTGCAGTGGATAAAGTAAAAATGTACTGGTTAGCAGTCTACTAGCTGTCCTTGACCTCTTGCAAGAGTAGCTCTTCAACACAATGCCAATGGATCTCTGGCAACCTGATAGCCCTGTCCCAAGTCCCGCCTCCACTAGGGCGTCACACCCTCTAACTCTTTGCTAAGACTGCCAGACTGTTTAGACTTTACTAAATATCCATATTAAGCAAATGCTTTCGCTTGATGAGCTTTTGTAATATGCCTCAAGATAATACACTACTGCCAAGTCCAACAACACCACTACCTTTCATCACTCTTAAGTAATCATTGTATCCAGCACATAGGAGCTTTGTATGGGATTTGCATAGTGAATCTCCCCCCAACTTCCACCAGCTTGATTGAACCCACATGCACAAGATTCATCGTAAACAGATCGTCATTACAAATACATCTATAGCCCATCTCCTAAGACTTTAGGGACGGATTTGAGACAGAAAAAATAAGTGTTTCGTCGCCTTGCCGTACTACGATGCGCCAATCCGAAACAAAGATTTCTCCCGCAACA
>QZWS01000292.1:0-13988 GCA_004114245.1 Zoopage sp. CT-All
CCCCGTTCCCGCCGGATCGCCACCCGCTCGCTGTGCCGAGATCAAAACCCGCCTCGGCGACAAGGACTGGTGCCTTGAGCTGAACAAGAACATTGGCTACGCCAATGCAGTCAACTGCCTCGACAGCTTTCCATTTAATGCCACCCTGCTCAAGGAGACGGCCGATACCGTTCTCAAGGGGCTCGAGGCAAACGTGTTTGTGGACACGGCCATGTCGACGCCTGTAAAGCTCTTCCAGTATGACTATGACATCCGCGGTGCGATCCGCACCATCGCGAATCAAGTGTGGTGCAATGAGCGTGAATGGCAGGAGGCCATCTACGATGCGTTTGTGCCCATGAATGACGCCCACTCGTCCTTCTCGCCCTTGTGCTATCGCAAGTTCCTCTACACCCAAGCCTTTTACCCGGCCGCGGTGGTGGATGAGGTGACGCGAAAGACGCGCTACTACATCGCCGGGATTCCGCAAGGCGCCGCCGAGGCAGACAAGGCGTATATCGGTCGTGAGATTCTCAAGCTCGATGGCGTCGATCCGTACGATAAGTTTTGGAATTTCGCACATACGCGCGTGGGCAAGTACAAGGATGCCGGGACGCGCTTCATGGATCTGTTTGCCAATATGGCGTTTGATATCAAGAACGGCTGGTCGTTGTGGCCGGGATCTTTTGCGTCGCCGTCCAAGCCCCCGCCCACAAACGAGGTTGCTTGGACGCTGGCAGGCTTGGACGGCAAGCCGGAGGAAACCATCAAACGGGCCTGGTACGTGAATCTTCCCGCGGTCAAATTCACCGACGCCAAGGACTACTATGCCAAATTCTGTGTTGCTGGCGGCTCAAACAAGGACGAGGAAAACCAAGGCGCGCGGCTAACCGGACTCAATGGCGCCGAAGCCATGGCCGATGATACGCCGACGGTTGCGCACAAGGCCGACACTGCCCATGACTTGCTGCATGATACGACGACAAATCCTGGCCGCCAGGTGGACCCGGGCGCCCTTGTGGCTTTGGAAAAGAAGCTGCCGGAGCCGCTTATCAAGAGCGAAGGCTTGGCATTCTACACATTGCCCGACGCGCCGAATGTTGGCGTGCTTATTGTGACGACGTTCATGATTATGGGGGAAAAGATCGCTTGGCGCAAGGCTCTGGCGAGCATCTATGCCAAATTCAAAGAGCTGCACTGCACTAAAATCGTCGTCGATCTAACCAGCAACGGAGGCGGGTACCTTGATTTGGCGTGGGAGATGATTGCGCTGCTCACACCCAACCCCTCCGCGCAATGGCCGATGCGCGACAAGCGCTACCTTCGTGACTTTCGCGCATCGCCGCTGGTGCAATTGTTGACAACGGAGGCAAGCAAGAAGCCCAACGCCGGGAGCCCCTTCTCGCCGCTTTTCTACGGCGTGCCAAATACGGACCAAGCATTCCAAGATCCCGGCATTAGCAATCCTGGTCGCGATTTGAAATTCAAGTATCAGGGCAAGAACTTTGACCAGCAATTCAGCAAGTTTTTCGTCGAACTGCCCGTAAAGCTTGACGAGGGCAACCCGATGCGAGGCCTCAACCTTGGTCTAACACGCGCAGATATCGTGCTCGTGTCTAGCGGCGATTGTGGCTCGGCGTGTGGTCTGTGCAGCAACCACCTCCAGGAGCGCGATGGCGTTCCCACCGCCGTGCTTGGCGCGTTCGACAAGCGGGGTCGCTCCTTCGCGGCCTTTCCCGTAACCGAAGTCTTTACACTGCGCCAGCTCGTTGCAGAAGCCGAGCGCCTGGGCCTTGGCAGCAATGAGCTCGTTCCCAAACCATTTGCAATATCCGCGGTCATGCGAATCCCCATTCGAGAGGGCTATTCCCGCGCGGCGCCCGACATGCCGCTGGAGTACCGCTGGAGTGATGCTAGTATCAAGATTGATCTGACGCCGAGGTTTCTCCTGCGTCCGGATGAGGTGCAGCGCGCGGCGGCCGAGGCTTTGGGGTGGGCGCAAGTGCCGGCAATGTACAAGGGCAAGCAGGAGGCGCTGGTGGCGATCAAACTGAGTGATATCAAGGTCAATGGGTAGCGTGTATTGATCATGCAGGCATGGTCGTTTTTAGCGTGATTGTGTGCGTGATTGTGTGCGTGATTGTGCAATCCTGTGACATCCAAGCTACTTCCAGGCCTGCGAGCTGCCCATCAGCGATGGCTTGATTACACGTGGTAAACCCGTTTGTACTGGGACCACTGCATTATCCCTCCTCACGTCGCACTTTGTATGCAAGAGTATCTGAATTAATGAGAAAAAGCTGGTGGAAGGCGAGTGAATAGCCGCGGATGACAGACTGAGCTTGTGATTTTTCCACACCAGCCAACACTCATCCATTCCCATCGCCGCCTTCTTCCTTCTATCCGTCCTTCCTTTACGTGACGCGCTGCGCCTCTTCCCGTAGTCATGGCATCAGCGCCCGCGAACAAACCCGCGTCGTCATCCACTGCACTTCTGCCCCACACCTCCACCAGTGCACCCTTGACTGTTTCTGCCCTGATCGCGCACACCACGCGTCCGGAGAACACCGCGCCACGACACCACGCCGCCTTTATCCACTCGTACCTCGACGACCAGTACTGCGCGTCTATCGATGCTCGCGTGCGGCTTGGGCGGGATGATCCGCCAAAGCTGGAGGCAAATGCTGATATTGCTGCGGCGCTGGATTCAAGCGACCGTGACAAGGAGAATACCAGCGCTTTGCCGCTGAATGATGCGAAACCTGCTGCCAAGGTGGTTTCAAGTTCGGGAATGCATGTGCAGCGCAGCGCCAGTGGTGAGCGCAAAGTCTCGGGAGCTGTGCCACAAAATGTTTTGGCGCGCGGTGATAGCGTTTCGACGTCGCACAGGGGAATGGAAAAAACGCGTGCAAGCAGCAACCGTGCTGTGTCGATGCGTACTCGCACCGGCAAGAAGGCGCTCGACGCAGCGGTTCGTCCGTTCACAGCGACCAAGGCAAGATCAACTCAGCTACAACAGGTGGCGAGGCCATCGCCGTAAGCTGTTTCATCATATACTTCTTTGATCCACAGAACCTAACGAACCCTCTGATAGTGAGCACAAAAGAAGGGCAGCCAGACGCCCATCGCAGACACCAGCGATATCGGCTCCCACTGATCCTGCGCCAAAAAAGAAGAACGTCATCACCGCTTCGGAAAAGCTCAGAATCCGCCAAGGTACCCCAAGCAAGTTGGTTTCGGATGATCAGGATTTGAGCGATGTGGATGTGGAGCCTATCTCCTGGAGCGAATCGCACGCCACAGCATCCTCACACATGCCCAAGCGCAAGCTCAGAAGTACTGCGTCCTCCTCGTCTGTACGTGCGTGCCAGAAGCTGGCCAAGAAAAAGCGAGTTGAAGCGCCTGTCTCGCGCACTTTAGTACATATCGAGGGTGCTGGCGAAAGGCTCATGAAGGGCTTTAACCCGCTTAACGTCACCGAGCGTGAGCGCATCACGGTGCAATCGATCGTCCGCTCACAGAGCAGGCTTAACCTTGTATAGATTCCACTACAGTCGAATAAAAGCGACAAGCTCAATGCTGGAATATTCAGCCGTGGTCGGCGTTCGAGCAAGCGTAGGCGCTCTTTCGGCCTTTACATGCATGACGATTGCGCTAGGTCCGATCCAAGCTTTCTCAGAAGCCCGCTTCTTCACCTCGTCGTCGTCCTCCCTAAATTCGATCATGTCGCATAAAAAATTCAAGCAGAGGTCCAAGCGAACTCGCAAAGCCTCCAGTAGTGATGTCCCTCAAGGTGCACCGGCTACTATCGTTGCTACCAGCGAGCCTCGCATGGATGTCGTCGATGGCGTTCATTATTCCCTGCGCCCGAAACCTGTCATCTCGGATCATGAGGCTGTTCTTAAGCCGCCCTTTACCGCATCGGCCGATGCTGACTTGGAACCTGCTCGGCCTTGTACGCCATCGCGTACTCGTCCGGATCCGACCGCTTTCAGCCGCCATAGCAGCTATCCTAATGCTTCGGAATTCGCTCGTCAGCACTCAAATATGCTTTATGGATATGTTGAGGCTGACGGTGGGCTACTCGTTGCCAACGATGCTTTAGAATCTTCCAATGCTGTGTATTGCGAGCGCGACTACGGCTGCGATCCATTTCTGGACCCTGCCTCTGCTGCGTTTGCATATTCCCAGCCTTTCGAGGCCATTCCTTGTTCCTCAGATACGCCGATTGTCGATTCGCTGCTTGACTATGCCACGGATGCCATGGAAGTATTAGCTTACGGCGGTCCCTGGACTGAGCCCATTGAGCGTGAGGGAGCGGATAATCAGACGCCTTTCGAGTGGCGTCCTCATCGTCGTCATTAGATTAGCAGTTGTTCATTTGCATATATTCATGGGTTTATCTCGGCAGAATCCAACATCTGAATATTTCAGACAGCAACTGCATGTTCGGCTACACAACGATGACCCAGTCTTTGCTCTCGGGTTTCTTTTGAACAATAACTTCCGCACGCAACACCAAAGGGTCGGCGCATGCATTTCGTATTCTCTCGGACGTTGCAGGAGACTGAAGGTGAACGGGCTCCGTCATTCCGTTGTCACTATGAGTTGGGTTGGTCAATCAGAGGCGAGAGGCGATAGTTACCGAGCCGCAGAGCAGACAGCGTCACGAATAGCAAACAGGACTGAGCAGCCAAGGAAGAATGGAGGCTCGCCGACGCCTTTTGAACCAGCAATGGTTTTGATGTGAGGGTAGGCAGCATTCTTCAAGACAGCAATGCGAAAGTCTTGTGGCACGTCGCGGAAACCAGGGATCTTGTAGTTGCCAGGACCACGAGTGAGCAACTGGCCGTTTGGAAAAAACAACGTCTCCTCGAGCGTACACCAACCTATTCAAGGGTCAAGTTCGGCAAGCAAAGCCATAGACATGCCTACGCCTTGTGCAAAAGCACCTTCGATTTGACCAATGTCAATGGCATAGTTGAGGCTTCGGCCGATATCCATAAGTATATCGGAGCGGACAATCGTGTGGTCGCCCGTAAGAACATCAACCTCTACCTCCGACACAGACGCTCCCGTGGTGAAGTAAAAGAACATCTGACCCGTGTTGCTTTCCCAGTCGTAGTCCAGGTCCGGAGTGCGATAGTATCCGTTTGCGGACAAATTCACGCGGTCAAGATATGCCTTGCGCACAATCTAGAGCAGCAGTTATATCGGAACGAAACGACATCGATGCAATACCTCTCCAAACGACGAACCAACATTGCGTTCCATATACGGCTGCAGACGACTCCGAAGCTGGTCACAAGCATCCTTCACTGCCATCCCGTTGAGGTCGCTGGAGACGCTAGCGGCGGTAGAGCTAGTGTTGGCGACAAGATTCGTGGCGGTTTCGTTGATGTATACATGCTCAATGGGAATCCCAAGGCTGTCAGCGCAAACTTGCGCCATCTTTGTGTGCAAGCCTTGGCCCATTTCGACGCCACCTACTCTCAGTAAAGGCTACTGCCACTATGTAGACTGCAAACCGTGGGATAAGAGAACTGATCCATCAGTGTATATGTGTACCAGCGCGCCGGCCTGATTTAAAAAACGGGCCGTAAAGGAAAGGCCGAATCTATTCAAATTAGCTAATGCATCTACCAGTGCGCATATACTTGGTGGGAACAGCAGCCAGGCCTCGTTTCTTAAACTTGTTAGTCTGGTTGAAAGCGTCGATCTCAATGCGCCGGCGCTCATACTCGGAGGAGTGCAAAAGCTGGCTCCAGACGGCAGGAAAATGCCAGTCGGTCAGCGTTTGATTGAAATGCGTCTTCTGCCCTTCTTTGTAAAAATTCAATTCCTACAGGATTTAGAGATTATCGAGTGCGGGAATATCCAACTTACTCTGAATGTGTTCACATGAATGCCGAGCTTTTCAGAAATTTCGGCGATCCATGACTCTGCAATGATCATGCCTTGCGGACCCCCGAAGCCGCGAAAGCTATCCACTATTCAGCCACAGCTTGTACAAGTCAAGGTCATACGCTGTGTTTGAATGCAGATTTGTACGGCAAATGCGTCCCGAAACTGCCACATTCGGAATGTGATAAACATTCTCGCAGTGTGTCAACGCGCGCTCGAGGATAGCATAGGACAAGTCGGTACTCCAGCCACCATTGGCGTATAGCTAAACAGCATGCATAAGCAGAACTCAGTGCTATAGTTGCCTGCCTTTGATGTCATCGCCATAATCTTGCCTTCCTTGGTGACGCCAACTTTCCATTTGCCAAGGAAGGGATGTCGCTGTCCGCTGAACACCATATCCTCGTCACGATCAAGCTGACAGCGGACGGGACGTTTGGTATGCCATGCGGCAATCGCCATTGCCGAGGCCAATGGTACGCTGCGCGTTTCCTTGCCGCCGAAACCACCGCCAAGTCGTTTGACACGGCAAATTACGCGCGCATCAGGAATACCAAGTGCCTTGGCAACGTAATGCTGGCTTTCAGTTGGATTTTGGGACGAAGTAAAGACTTCGATCTCGTTGCCTTCCTTTGGTACAACCAAACACGCCTGGGTTTCAAGGTAGAAATGCTCTTGGCCGCCGCATCGGTATTCGCCTAGGAGCACATGTGAGCAATGCGTGCAAATGAGCAGGAAATCTGAACCTTCAAAAATAAAGGCTGACTCGGCAAAGCCCTTCTCGACATCGCCACGCACAATCTCCTTTTGCTGGGGCAAGAAACTCTCCATTTTAATCGCGTCCTTCACAACGCAGTCAGCTGAGTGAAGGCAGGCAGTCGGTACGAAGCATACCTCGATGGTCAAAATGGCAGGAAGATCTTCGTACTCAACTTTAACAACCCACGATGCCTCCTGGGCTTGAAGCTGTGAATCAGCAACAACAACACCGATCACTTGGCCTGTTCAAACGTGATATTATTTGCCAGCTCAATAGTGATGCAACGCACCGGCACAATGAACTTCGCTTTCGGCAAAAACGACCTCATCGTGGAAAACTGGTCCCCAAGCATTGGTTCCGGGAACGTCTTTGGCGCTGAAGAATCCTTTCACCCCTGGCATCGCGAGAGCCTTGGTTGGGTCGATTCTACATACCAAAGGTCGGCGATAATCACAATGAAGAGCATAAGCAGACGACAGAATCCTTGCGTGAGCTCGGCTTGACATGACCAAAGTACCATAGAGTTCGCCAAAAAGCTTGGGCGTATCGTCAACATACTTGGCTTCACCCGTGGTTTGCTTCACGGCAGATAGGTGGGGAATGGACGCCCCGATACTGACACCATTGCTGTAAAGTCAAATTAGCCATATCGGACGATGCATGTGCTTACTTGGCACGCGAAAAGTCCTGCATACCACGAGATGTATGGCGCTTGATATCAGATACGTTCTCAACCATACTCGTTGCAGCTAACGCGTCCGCAATACCCAGCTTTTGCTGCAGCGTCTTGAACGCCTTGAGCACGAAACTGGCGGCCAGAGTCATGCGGAACACTGGCATTCCGCCAGGGGTTGCTTTATCCAGAGCAAAATCCTAACCAGTGTCTACTAGGTAAGCAGACAGAAAGCGATACATGTTCGAGCAATTGATCGAAAACTCGCTGCAGACCAATGTCGTCATCGACAGCGAGTCCGATGCAGGCACGCGTAGCTGATTTGCCGACAACAGTGGTCGGTCCCATCCCACCAAATGCGAGGCAGGCATCAGAGACGGAGTACCCGCAGCCTCCATTGGTGGACAGGGTTTTCGTTGTCCGAATAAAGATCCCAGCGTTGGCGATAGCAATATCGTCGTCCTTCCTGCGCGCCTGCTTAAATGCAAACACATGCTCCATTGGGGTGGTAAATGGTATGTGGACGGACACAATGAGCTCGGGGGAAGCGAGTGCCGTACGTCGATAGCCGAGGAAGAATTCACGCATAGAGAGAGTCCGACGAACAACGACGCCGTCCTTCTCCGACTCGGCAGCTTCAAGACGTGCAACGTTGAGAACGGCGTTCGTAGCAACCAATATCGGGTTGAGATCAGAAATTGGCGAGGCTATGAGTGGTAGCGGAACGAAATATTAGTCAACCTGCATGCAAAGAGCTGGATGACTACCTGTGGCGATATTTCCTGCGATGGTGGCCACATTTCGGATCTGACGTCCCGCAAACCACTTTAAATTTTCCAGCATTGCTCGCAGGCCTTCGGTCTTGCTGCTCTCTTCAGTCCGGCAAATCCTCTCGAATGCCTCGCGCATTCCGACAAGCGTTGTATTCGCCGACACCAGCACGCCACTCTCATCAGTAGACACTCCTCGCAGCTCTGGGATATCGCCAACGTAGATGAGTACAGGATAACGAGCACGCTTCAGCTTGAACTCGACACCAATTTCGGTGTTTCCGGCAACGAGCTTAGCATCGGGGTGCTCGCGCTTGAGCTGAAGAACCTGCATGAGGGTAACTGGGCGATACCACGTGCAGCGGGTGTTGGAAAACGCTAAGAAGGATGTGTTGGGGCGGCGGAGTTCGGCGGGGAAAAGGAGCTCCTGCGTGGGATCAAATTTCTTGAATTGCACAGGGGTACCGCTGACAAGGGCACGCACGGCTGGAGTGTCGTCGATGGTAGATGCACCGTTGGAAGAAACGTTGCTTGTAAGTTGGCAGCAATCAGTGCGTCCGCAACCACGCTTGGGCAACATGGCCTGGGCATCGACCGCCGTGCTGACCGCATGCGCTGCTTCCGCATTACACACCGCAAACTACCGCCATCAGCACGGCATCAAACAGAGAAGTAAATCTCACCGTCTTGGCGGCGTCGAGAATGGGGCGGTATCCGGTGCACCTGCACAGATTCCCATCAAATGCTTCCTCAATCTCCTCCTCCGACCGCCGCGGATTCTCCCGGAGCAACGCATACAACGACATGACTATTCCGGGCGTGCAATACCCGCACTGCGAACCATGGGATTTAGCGATGCGTTCTTGAACAGGATGCGGGTTGGCAGAGCTTCCAATGCCTTCGGCGGTAATGACCGCGCGGTGGTGCATGGAGACCAGCGGGGCCAGACAGGCGTTTACGGACGCATACCTCACCCTGGCCTTCATTTTCCCTTCCCCGCCGCCAGCATGGCCATTGGCAACGGTAGACTGGTGCTGGTCATCTGTCGCATCAAGGCAGGCAACGACGACGGTGCAGGCCCCACAGCCGCCTTCTCCGCAGCCGAGCTTCGCAGCGGTGAGGCCCACGGCACGGAGGTACTGAAGAAGGGTAAGTTCTGGATCAGGGTTGTCGAGGGTGATACGGGTGTTGTTGAGGTAGAAGCAGAGCTGCGAGGAGGGCTGTGATGGAATGATCATGGCGGGTGCGGGGAAACGTGTGACTTCTGCATGAACGAGCCGCGTCGCAACAACGGCATCATTCATCCTGGGCTCCTCTCTTGTTTCCCGCCTAATGCGCCCTCTCTCCTGTGTACCGCATCATGATGTTCCCTTCGTTGGCCAGAGTGGTCTCATCTGCTGACATCTCCAATACCGCACTTTTCGTTCTGTCGATCGGCGTGCTGGGTTTAGCAAACACGAATAGCTTTAGTCCTACGCCGTCACTCGACGGGATCGTTGGCTTGGTGGATGCCAGCTATACTGCTGGTGCACCAAGGAGGAAGGCCGAGAAGGATGAGATTTCTCATCCCTTTGATCGCCGTTCGGCTGAAACGAGATCCTTTTCTCAAGGAGAAACGCTGAACGCGCATGTTAGACAGAAAGGAGCTGACGACGATTCTTCTGGAGCTTCTGCGAGGGACAGGCGAGTGCACAAACTTTTTAATTCTGCATTGTCTGTGGCACCCTGGAGCGAGAAGGCGTCTGACCCCTTATCTGAACCCCAGTCGTTTCCAGAGGGACATGGCAAAAAAAAGTTCTCATCGAGGCATACCTCGCAATATTCGGATGCGACAACATCAGCGCCATTGCATCAGCACGCGACCAATGGACGCGCAAGTCGTTCGATGGCCCTTGAGCCTCAGTCCTCTAGACGATCGTCCTTTCTTCCGCGCAAGTTGAGCCATTTCGACGCAACAAGTATTCCGCCGAGTAAGTCACTACAAAGGCTATCCAACAATCCGATACTTGCTTCCGATGCACCATCGCCGACATCCACTGCTGTTCTACCCAGTACTGCACTCAAACCGATCCCAGTTTTGCCTTCTCCGCCGCTACCAGCATCACCATCAGCTGCAATTTTCATCCCTCAAGCATCGGAGCTAGTCGTGGTAGATCCTAGCAAAATCGTTGATGAGCCAAAAGCTACGATTAGCTCAGTTCTTGGGTCATGATAATACTGGGACCGCCACCGCGATGCATCTATTTCTACTCGAATATACTCTATAACATCTTGAAAATGACCACAACTGTATTGCTATATTTTGCTCATCGAAACTACATCAGTTGGTAGATTGAGTGGGATTGCTGCTATACATGATCGCTGCAGGAGCAATGGATTGTATCCAGTCACCAGGTTGGAGGCTTATTACTCTCTCTCTCCAATCACCAGGCCTTCAACCTGCATCGTCTCCAGTGAATCAAGCATTGTGACCTGCTCAATAAGCACAATTTGAGACCAACCATACTCGTATATCAATTTTATATCTAGCCAATTTCTACACACTATAACTTCTTTAGCATCGCTACAATAGCAGTGGCCGTTGTCGATTGCTGCTGATCCTCACTTACTGTTGCTGCACCATCGCCCTTTTCTGCTCCATAGCTGCCAAACTGAGCATGGTTGCCACCATCTACTGTCACATATTCCGTCTTGGGCGGGTTATACGACTTGAACTTCTCGACGTATGCAGGCGAGAACCACGGATCGGCAGACGCGGTCACCGAGACAGCCTCCATGGTCGTCTCCTGGGACAGGCCAGTGCCAGAGTTGGCAGAACCTATCAAAGCAAACGCCACGACGCCTGGGATGCGCGACCTGGAGGACATGAATGCAGCTGCCGTGGTTCCGCCATACCCATGTCCGCCAATTGCAAACTTTACTCCTGGATTCGCCGCAGCGACATCATATGCACGGGAGTAAGAAAAAGGGGGAAAGTTGAGCGGTGGCTGAACGAGCGCAACCATGAACCCTTGCGTGGCAACCTTGGCCGCGAGCGGGAAGTAGGAGCGTGGATCGACCTTGAAGCCGGGAATGAAAATAAGGCCTCTAGTCGCGGTTGAGTTGGTGGAATTACTTCCGATAGCAGGTCTGACGATGTACGTGCTTGACATCTGCTCGACTCGGATAGCGCTGTTAGATGAGATTACTGCCAAGGCAGCATCGCTGGGTTGGGACACGCTCACGTTCAGAAATATGAGCAGTGCGATCACAGCGAGAATAGCCAGGAGAACAAGGAAGCACGGGAGGAGAATGCAGCATTTGACTATGCCGTTAAGCCGCGAGAAACGCTGCTGGACGCCGGAAGGGCAGCAGCAGCAGAGGACTCGGGTGAAGAAGCCCGGTCGTTTTTGGGGATGCTGGGATTGAACAACAACGTACGGGGCGTACCCGGGCTGGTTCGGCGCGTACTGCATCGTCTGAAAGTATACACAAGAAGGATGGAAGCGGCCTGGTGATGATGTGGGCTGCGATGCGAACGTTGAGGAAAGCTGCTGCGGGTGGTGGGAAACGCCCGAGCATAAATAGACCGCTATGTTCCATAAATAAATCACAGTCATCGATCATGTATTTTTTCCCTTTGCGTTCACAAACATTCGACTTAGCCCGAGCAACAGTAGTGGAACACGTCGACTTGATGGCTCTCGGGCGTCTGAGCCTAGGGTGTGGTAGCCACGGAGAAACAGCCACGTTTTGAGGCTATCGTGCATGCTGTTTTCAGTCACTGCAGCGCCCGTAGACCTCCTATCAAGCAATTAGCCTATGCACAATAACAGGAGACTTGCATTCCGCGTTCTTCAACGGCATCGGCAAGTTCGACAGCGTCCAGGCCACTGGTGCCCTCTCTTGCCAGCAGCTTGTCATCCATGTCAAGCCATTCCAGATGCCGCTTCAACCTCCGCTGCATCAATACACTTGGACCAATATCAGAGACACCGAAACATCGCGCATAGGCCTTCATCTGAGGCTCGGTTGCGGTCGTGAGGGTAAACTCTCCATGATGGCGCTCGGCGATGCGCACAATCTTCTCTGCTTGGCAAAAATCATCGACGGTGTACATCTCTTTCGCGTCAGACACGTCGAGGGCCTCGACAACAGCAACGGAGAGGGCGTCACGGCGTTCCTGGATCTTCTTCCGCCGTGCCTCTGCTTGGAACGGCAACACGCAGGTGCTTGGAACTACGCCTGGGGCAAAGACCAGCAGAAACGGGATCGACTCGGGGGCGATGATGAGAATCAAAAGGAAGGGCAGTAATTTGCGAATGTCTGCGTCTGCCGATGCGATCATGCGGAACTCTTTGCGTGTCAGACCAGTGGTGGGCGTGTCGTTGGCAGATGCGGTACGTTGTTTCCGCCGAAGCACTTTGGCCTGACGCCGGTTCACGAATAGCTGTCGGATACCGTCCCGATAAAACCGCGCGTAAAATGCAATTTTCTGCATCATGGTCTGCTCTGAGGCGCCCTTGAGCTGCCCAGAGAAGGAAAATATGGTGGCGAGTGAGGGAGTATCCCGTGGTATCCGGCGATCTTCTCGCTGTGCATCATTGTGCCCCAAGGAGGAGAAACGGCGATATGCGACAAGACGAAAGGGCAGCGGAGCAGTGCGGAGGGAGATCCGGGGCGATATGCGCAGCATTGTCCGTGGTGCTTTTTGTTGTGATAAGAGCGACGGCTTAGTCAGACTCAACAGCCTGGAATGCAACAGAACCCAGAAGAACCAAGACGTCATCAAGTGATGACGTAGCATTAGTAATCCGACAGTATAAAAGAGAACGAGCGCAACTTGTCTCCTGACAAATACAGTAATTCTATACCCTGAACACATCTGTGATCTTACAAAACCCAACATGTTATCAGCGCCAGTGCTCGATGGAGAACTCGCCTAGCTACATGCCGCCCATGGTATTACCAAAACTGAATGGTAACTGGGCACTCTGGGCCGACTCGTTGGAGACGGCCATGATGTCGGCGGACGTCTGGTCCGCCATCTTGAGCAACTTGCTGTCACCCCTCCCGACCGACCGCAAGGACGACGATACATCTGATGAGGTGTATGCTCTTCCGAAGACCAACCAGCAGCGCAATGCGCGCGCGCTGCACATGATTAAATCGACGCTCAGCGATCAGGACAAGATGCTTGTTCTGGGTGAGCACTCGGCATATGTTGTCTGGAACCGACTCAAGACATCATACGCACAGCAGAATCAGGCTTGCAGATATAACCTGAAATCGCGTTTCTTAGTGTACAAGCATTCGCCGGGTCAGCGCATGCAGGAGTACGTCAACAACCGCCTCGCCCAGCAGAATGAGCTTATCGGTCTTGACGTTGCTTGCTCCGACGAGGATCTTGTACTGGCAACCCTGAGTGGGTTGGATTATCCGGCTTCAGTATTCAAGCCGGGCGTGGATGCCATCCGGCTTCAGATGGTGGTGCAGCATGCCGCCCAAACCATCTCGTTTGGCAATCTACATACAATGCTGCTTCAGATCGAGGAGAACATCAATGAGACGAAGCAAGAATCCTCTCAAGTACACGCTGCAATGTTTACGCAAGGACGTGACAACATCAGCCGCCCTGAACGCCACAATCAAGAATGCTGGTCCTGCGGTGCCAACGATCATCTCTCTTTCGATTGCCCCAAGGAGTACTGCTCAAAGTGCAAGACATTCGGGCACTCAACAATGAAGCACCGCCAGCAGGGCAGAGGACGCAAGTACGCAACTACAAATGACAGGCCGCAAGTTGAGAACTTTCATGCCGCAATCGACAACAGCTATACTATCCTCGATTCAGGAGCTAGTCAGACGATGAGCTGCAACAAAGATGCTTTCTCCCGTTATTCGTCTATCCCTCCAATTCGTG
>QZWS01000293.1:0-12132 GCA_004114245.1 Zoopage sp. CT-All
AAGGCGCGGAGAGTTTCAATAAACTCCTTTACGGCTGCTCGACTGGCGTGGATTCGACTCACCGCTCGTTCCAAGTCGGGCAGCGTAGACATGCCTGTGCGCAAATCTATGCTGGCTGTCAGCCACATTGGCGAAGGATTCCATATACCAGAGGCTGCAGACGATGAGTGCAAAACATCGGCTGCGTCCAATCGCGCCATGATTTGCGGCACTGAGCGCAGCGGATGGCAAATCCACTGCCGGAACAATCGCTTGCCTAGGATGCAAATTCAAAGACTGCACGGCTATGCCAGGCACTCACCGAACGGAGTGACGCAGTGGCTGATGAGGTTAATCAGCGAGCCGGCGAGTCCACCGTCAACATTGTTTTGCAGCACCTCAAGGTTCTTAAGCGTCTGGCCGTCCAACACCAATGAAGCATGTGCATTGCGCGGATCGTAGCTGCTAATGGCGCGCATTGTCAGCAGTTCGCGTTCAAGTTTGAGAGATTTGAGATATGAGACGAGACCACCAAACGCCGAAAATAATACTGGTTGCGACTTGGCTTGCAATAGCGCTGCCGGCCAACAGTCCAGCCCTGAATCCGAAGACCCGAAATACTCGGCAGCACGGAGCTCAAATTCGGTCGCATCGGCATCCCAGAACTCACTTCCAGCTTTCAGCGAGTTTAGAATGACGTCTTGCAAATTGGTTCGAATGAGTTTGAGCACGGCCGAGTCCAGTCCACCCTAGTGTGCTCGTCAATATTAGGTTGCCATCGCCGATACTGCACACTTTTTCGCAAACAATTTCCTTTGGTCGCACCTGAACCAAAATCGTTTCGAGTTTCGTGTAATCGCCGGCAACGTCTTCCTGCACCTCGCAGAGCTCAAACCTCGACGTCGCCGTGTCAACAAATGCAATGCCAAATCGAGCGCCACGAGCCTCCCCCGGAAGACCGTGTTGCTGCTTAATTGCCAAGCAATATGTAGCATAGTCGCTCGAGAGCAGACCCCGATCAACAAGCGTGCCTGCGGTGAGGACGCCAACGAGCTCGCGCTTAATGATCTTATCCTCCTTTACCTTGGTCTCTTTTTCGCGCATGGTTTTCCCCAATGCCGTCTCGGACTGTTCCACGCGAGCGACCTTGTATCCTCGCGCGATGAATCTAGCCGCCCAGCTATCAAAGCTGGCCTCTGGAACGCCAACCATGCGCATGTTGACGCGATCCGTAAGCTTGAGATCAAATTGCTGATGGCCAATGTCGGCGTCATTTTCATAGAGTTCTGCAGAGTCAGATCGACGGCTTGATTGGGATGAGGCGACATACCGTAAAACTTGCCCTTCTTGAAGAAGACGACGACGTTCCACAGCCGGTGTTTGATTTCCCAGAATTGCTTTTCAAACGGCGTGAACGAGTGCCATGCGGATGCGGGAACGTGCAGCGTGCGCGGGTCATAGTCTGGATCGGTAGGTTGTCGGCCATCTGCATCACGAACGTCGACAAGGAAAGCGTAGCGATCAGCGTTCTTGTCTTTGAACTGCTCAGTGCGGATCTAGGGATATCAGGCTTCAACCATGGCCACCTAGGCGCCATACTTGTTTACTAGATAGACTGGTTAACGCGCTGGGCCTTGATTCTTTCGCGTGGATCGGTGCGACTGGAGTTGTGGCAGAGGCCAGGCTGCTCTGCTGTGATGGCGGTTGAGGTGAAGCAAAGTGCTGCAGGTGGTTAAAAATTAGGCAAGCATTTTCGCAAGCATACCTTCAAACGATCCGCCAGAGCTGAGGATGATGGTGTGGCGGAGGGCGGATCCAAATCATCGATTGGAATATCGAAATCCGTATTCATAAAGACATCGTCGGAGAGTCCATCCAGCCCTACGGCGGATAACTCGGACGTCAAATCCGACGGCTTGCTTGTACGCTTCAGCATGCCTATGGTGTGTGAGCGTAAGACAGCGCACGCGACGGTCGCTACCTGAATGATTCTCGTCGTCGTCAGAATCAATGACAACTCGTCGCTTTCGGCCCTATAGGCAACCAAAGCACTTGAGTATAGAACAAAACCGTGTTGATTAAATACGCTGGACGCAATCCCTGAGCTCTGGCTGTTGAGGCTCAGGCCTATCATGGGCGACGACACCGACTTGTCCACAGCCATGGCAAAGCGCTGTGGAGTCGTAGCAGCCGACGACGCGCCAGTAGCCTCTGCAGCTTTCTTCGCCGACTTTGGGCTGAAGAAACTGAGGAGCGATTTCTGTGGGCGCGGAGCGAGCGTCGCCGCAGACGCCAAACCGGAAACGCGGCGGGCAAGCGCCGGAGGCTCTGGCACCGATCTAGCATGGCCACCTTCGCCCGACGCGGCCTCCTTGATTCCAGCGAGTTTCTCCAGCGCGACAAGTCGGCGCGAATCGACGGGGGTCGGGGGATGCTGCCGACCGGAAGGTTCCACCATGCGAGGCAGCTGGGCAGAGCGCGTTTTTGTCCAGCGATGGCTTCGGCAGCAGGCGAGTTCTACGGCGCCTTCCAGGCCGAGCGAGCGCGTATCATTGGACAGCATTGTGGTTGAATCATTTTATATTTATCTAGAGCTACTGGAGCGGATTGCAGCGCTGAAGGCAAACCCGCAGGATGAGGCCGGCGTCCGCGCGGCCGTCGCAGAGCTGCAGCGGCGGGTGACCGAGCGCGTGGCAACGCTTCCGCCGTATGACCAGCAGCAGTACACAAAGGTCTGCCTGCGGGTGCTGCTAAACGAGTGCTCACCTTGGAAGTATTTGAAAGAGCTGGCGGAGGAGCTCGCACGCACCGTGGGTCGAAAGCGGTTTGCGTTTAAAACTCGGGCCATACCAGGCTCAACCGTGTCCTCCGTCGAAGTACTCCTTGCTGCAGAAGACCCGAAGCCGTCCACGAGTGAGACGCCTCATGTCTATCAACACTTGTGCCCACGTTCGTAGCTGCACCCAGCTATCTCCACTCAGCCATGTCGCTTTCCAACCAGGACTCGGCCTTGATCAATCACACGTCTCCAAGTTTCCCCAGAGCTGCAAGTTGCTCGGCAGCAAATGACCTTTCCCTCAGCGATATAACCAACTGCGTGCTTGACCTGCGACAGCTCCGAAATCTCTCGGCCGTCCAAATACGCAATGTCCGCAATTCTGTCATCGTGCTTGGCCAGCCTCTTGGAGTGGACACTGGTGTGCAGGGCGCCGTGATGATTCATGACTGCACCGATAGCATACTTGTGCTTTCCACTCGACAGGTTCGTGCTTCATCTGTTGTATTGCCTTACATGCTGTACCCTAGTTCCGAATGCATCGATCAAAGAATGTGGGCGTCTATCTGCGATCGCAGAGTAGTCCAATTATCGAAGACTCGTCTGCGATCCGGTTTGGGCCGTACACTGCGATCCCAACCCTCGCCAATCTTGCTCCGGCAGGCCCGGCGGATGGTGCCTGGCGGATGGTCGAAGACTTTAACTGGCCGCGGACGGATGCACCATCGCCTAATTGGAGCATCATGTCGTTCAACCCCTCATCCGCGACTCAAGCATGGGCGTGGTTGGAATCGGATGCAAGCCCAACGGCAGCCGACGTTCTCCAGGCGACGCTGTCGCACCAGTAGTATAATCTAGTTAGGCTGTTCAATCAATTGCTGTCCTCCACATTGCTGTATCCATTAGGCACACTGGCTGGGTCAATACCGACCGACTTCATCCAAACGGACATCTCGAATAGATAGTCCAGACATTCGGCCATCGACTTGCACTGCTCCCACGAACTGCCCCAAACGTACAGCCCGTGTCGGCGGACCAGCACTGCGCATGTGTCCGGGTAGTCAGCAATTGCCTATGCGATGTGAGCACTCTACGATGGCAGCTCAGCCGCCTACTTTCTCGAGGGACGTCTGCAGATGCTCCTCCTGCCAGGTATTCTCGATTATCGGCACGACAAGACGCTCGCCGAACCGCCGCATGCGTCCCTCCTGTGCATTCCACACGCCCTTTATCATCTCTTGATGCGTTATTACCCATTCGCTGCTGCTCTCGTCCATCATTGTTGCGTGCACCGCATGCTTTGAATGGGTGTGTATGCAGCACACGGTGCCAGGCACCAGCCGAAACGATGTGAAGAAGAGCGGTGCGCATGCAGACATCTTCAGCGCCGGTGGAGCCCGAATCACCTCGGTGGGAAACAATGGCGGCACGCGCAGCAAAAAGAGGTCGTCCGTTTTGACGCGCTCCTTCTGGACCCCAGATGGCGCCACGAACGCAATTCCGTCGTGGATGATGGCCAGCCCGCCTCCCGTCCCGGTAACCCATCCGAGAGTGTAAAAATGCTTGAGAAGCTCCGGGATAAGATTCGCGGGGTGCTCTGGGTCTGCAGATTCGAGGATCGCGTCAAACTCAGACATGGTGCTTGCGGCAAAACTGGACAAAAAAGTGCGATCTTGACATAGGGCATGATTGCGATCCCAGGCTTTCGATTTGACCCGGAAACAAACCGATTTTATCGGGAGGGCCGTGCTCCAGCAGGATCTGCGCATGCCTCGCTGGACTCTCTACGGAACCGGACGGTACGGGCCGAGGCGGCGACGGGCCAGGGCGAACCATCACGGGTCCCCCCTGCCCAAGTCTCGCTTCCGCTCCGCATGCGGGATTTGGAGTCTTCGGTGGCTCAAGGAGCAAGAAATATTCGAAGCTTGAGACGCCATTTTATGCCAAAGCTCTTGTCGGCAAGCAGCCAGCGCGTGCTTCACCTTGCCGACACCCTCACCGACGAGTCAGCACTGCCGTCCGGCAACATTGCTGACTTTGACATCGCACACACATGTGACGGCTATTCTGCTATCGCAGGAGTGCAAAGGCAGCTGGTCAGCATGGGGATTTCCGGCCCCTGTGGGGTGAATACCAGACTCCTCGGCAGGCAGAAGACTATGGCATCAAGTGTATGCTCCGCTAGCCTAGTACCTCATCCCACACACCATGTGACGCTCGTGGGGCTAGCAGGAGATGGTGGCACTGCAGGCTCTGCAATATGCACCGGCGTAGGCTTCAATATTCGAAATGCTGGCGGCGAGAGATGCCACTTCACCGGCACAATGAACGTGAGGAACGACTCTCTGTGGTGTGCTCGTGGACTGCTTTCTCTTGCGAGTTCAAAGGTCCAGGCTATTGTTGGTGTGTCACGAAAAGCGCTATTTTACTCGGACATTGAACGACCAAAGCAACAGGTTTTCTTTACTGGCAGCGATGTACTTAACTGTGCGCTAACAACCAATATCGCCTGGCTGGGATGTCGCAACGGTGAAATCAGGGTATTCGACGTGAGAGCATCTCCAAAGAGCCAAAACAAGGAGTCGGGCATGAGACACATGTCAGCAGTAACCCGCGTGCTCCCTCTCACTCGGTTCTCGCCAGACACTTTTGGCGGGGACAGCGACGTGGTTCGCGTCGCTACATGTGCAATGAACGGGCAAATATATCTCTGGGATCGGCGACGCATAAAAGAGCCAGTTGTGCGGTACAGGAATCATGTCAGCGAGTCATTGATACGCGCGGGCGTGGCCGTTGATCCGTCAAGGACAATGCTGGCTGCAGCCGGACAGGACGGCGTGGTTCGGACATGGGACATTGACAGTGGCGAACCGTTGGCCTCAACGGTTCCAATCCAACGTGGCGACACCAGCTTCCCGAGGACGTCGACGAGTCTCGTGTGGGTTCCTGACGCGCCAGGTCGTTTGGAGCGAATGCAGTGTAGTGGACTGTGGACTGCTGATGGCCAGTCGCTAATTTGCTATCGGATATAATGGGTGTCACAAGCGGTTCAAATGAAAAGCATATTCCCTGCCACACAGCAAAGTCCACCGTACTTCTGCAACATTCACTGTTTTGCCTTCCATTCGGCGATATCTTTGGCGTACTGTTCCCACGCTTTCTTGTTCTCCACGCGCAGCGGCTCAAGCTGCTCGGGCGAGAGCGCGTCGTACATGGCCTTCCAGCCGAGCATGCGCTGCGGTCCGCCCATGCCGGCGGCTGAGCGCTGTTCAGGGGTCAAAGACTTGACGAATTGCACAAATACAGGGCCTGGGCGCTTGGGCTGATGCGACTCCGCCTTGGAGATGAAGCCAGCGCGATACACCTTGCCTGGGCTGGCAGAGTCAGCAGCGACGGCCTTGGCCCGAGATCTGAGCCGTGCCCGCTTGTTCCAGGTGGTGACCTGTGCCGGCGTCAAGTGCTCTGCCCAGGTGCGGCGGGCGACGAGGTACTCAGCACGCTCCTGCTCAAAGCGCAGACGGTAGGTCTCCTGTTCGGACGCCGGGAGAGATTTCCATGCGCTGGCAATATCGCGAGAGGTGTCGAGGAAATTTTTCCTCTTGTCCGCGGCGGTAGCGTCCGCCGGGAGCACGCGACGGGCTGCAAAGTCTTTGTAGTTATCGACCATGAATCGCGAGTATTGCGCCAATGGGCGCTTAGGCGGGGGTGGTATCTCTTGCACTAGGTAATATCGTGAGCATGCGGGGGTATGGGAAGGGCTGATTATTGCATTCAGTGGTGAGCTTGCGGACCGCCAGGCGAGTCTTGGCCAAGGGAGTCGTCGGCTTTGCAGCACTGCTGCGCGGCTTGCTCGTAGGCGTAGCGCGCTTTGCCTTTGGTGCCGCCTTCTTGGCCGTTGTCTTGGCCGTCTTCTTGATCGGCTTCTTAGCTGTCTTCTTAGCCGGCTTCTTGACCGCCGTCTTGGCAGCCTTCTTGGCCGGCTTCTTAGCCTTCGGGGTGGAGGGGGACGCCTTCTTGGAGGCGACGATACGGGGCTTGGCAGCGGGCGTGGAGGCAAATGCGCGCGACAAGATGGACGGCCGACGGGGTGTCCACACTGCCGCTCCACGCATAGTAATGGCGCCGACGGGGGCTTTAAGGCCCAAGGCCGCCGGTGCGCGGGCAAATGCACGGCCGGACGAGATGCCGACGAGGCGAGCAGCAGTTCGCAGCATGCTGTAGATGAGTCAACCTAGTGACTGTTGTCGGCAGAAGGCCAGCCTGTATGGGACCGAGCGCCAGCACGCCGCAGCCCAGCCATGCGCCAGAGCCATGCTGCACAAGTGGCAGCGACGCCTTGGGGCGCGTTCGCTTGCGCTGGGCCCAATGGACATGTGCCCGCCCAGAACCGCATTCCCTCAACCAACGCATCGATGCATAGATTGGGCTGCAGAGACTATTCGCGGCAGTAAGCTATTTATCAGCTACGGATAATGTCCGATGCTTTCTCATTTACCTGCAATGACGTGGCTGCCTTGCCCATCCGCCCGCGTCCGTCGGCTCTCGCCTCGCCTTGCATCCAGCACGCCCGCCAACCTCTGTCCAGTGCACGTTCATGCCAACCCCCGCATCTCTCCCGAGCGACCTGGAGAAAGACGATGGCGCGCCCGCGGACTCTGGCCCCGACTCACTTCCATTCGGCAAATGGACCACCACCGTGCCACTCGCTGACCCATCAAGGCCGCTTCCGCCGGCACAATCCAGTGTCATCCGCTCCATGCAGGCACCGCTCGCTCTGGACTACGTCAACGACCCAAACGGCTACTACCGCTCGTCCACCGCCCGCTCTCAGTGGATTGCGCTCTGGGTGCTGTTTCTCGTCTGGACCCTCGCCTGGCTGGCGCGGAAATGGCACCAAGGTACCGCCACCGCCACCCCGGAGATGTCGATAGCATCGCACCCGGCCATGGTCACGGCGCAGGCTACGGAGACCGAGTTCTCGGGCGAGGGCATCCGCCACAGGCTGCGCAAAGCCGACCACATTGCCCGCGATCTCATGCTTATTCTGCTCGTCAGTCTCGTCGTCAACGCGGTTGCGAGAGCGTCGGCCACCGCTGTAGGCGTGCTGGCATGGATATACATGGCGCTGGCGATGGTCTGGGTGGTGTACGAGCTTGCCGTGGACCGTGTGCCGGGACTGATCAAGCTGCTGTTTGGGCTGACATTCACGGCGTTGGCGCTGGCGATGTGGATCATTGCGTTTGCATCGGGGTTTCCGTTTTAGGGGAGTGGAGGGTGGTCGGGGGCTGGGCTGCGACATTGTGCTCGTAAATGAACGCCGTCGTTTCACGCATGCAGTTGTGGCTGTGATCCGCAGAGCACAGGACCAATCCGACAAGCTTGCCGCTATGCAGCACCCCGCTGTCCCGCCGGACGCCGCAGCGTCGTTTCCGCTGTGGATCCATGGCGACGAGTTCTCTCCGCGCGACTTCCATATCCGTCCGAACTGCATCGCGCCAGCCCTCGTCCCCGGCGATGCGCTCGTTCTCTCGCAGTCCGGCAGCGTGACCCTTGATGATCCGCTGCGCGTCCCGTCCCTCTCGCCGCAGAATCTTGCCGCGGCCGCAAGCAGCGATAGGCTAGGTGCTGGCCAAGGCCGCGTCTTTAGTCGCCGGCTTGTTCTCATCTACGACGCCCCCGATGTCCTGCTCATCCAAAAGTCTCCAAAGGTGGGCATCTCGCTCTCCCGCCACGTCGCCTCCTCGTTCGGGTTCTCCCCTGCCCTAGGCGACATATCTATTCAACGGCTGCCTCCCTCGCAAACGCCATATGCGGATTTCGTCATGCTCTCGTTCCGGGACCAATACATTTCTCGCTTTGATATGTGGCGCTTGAAGCAGCAGGCCGTGGGTCAGGCCGTGTGGATCGGAAAGCGCATCACGTTTGCCGGATGCATTCATGCCACTGTACGGGATGTCTACGTAAGCGGGAAGCCAGATATCTCGGGCATCGTCGCCACCCCCACCCGATTCATCTTCCGATCCGACAGCGCCAAATTCTTTCTCTTCATTCAAATGTCCCGCGAAATGTGGGAATTCGACGCGTCGGGACAGCTGCATCTCGACCTCGCCATCACCCACTTCCTCCCGCAGCTCTTTGCGCGCTGGTCTGCGCTACATACCAACCACATTTGCACCATTGTGTTGTTTGCCCGCGTCCTGTACAACAATCCCGCCTCCGACCGCCAGTATTGCGCATGGAACGGAAAGTATTATAAAGATTTTTATCGCGTTGTAGTCGATTGGGAGTCCAGCGCCACGCGGAATGCCACTGCCTCATGGATTCGCGCCATCAGGGAGGCCCAGGGTCAGTTCCAGCAGTCTATGCTTGAGCGGAACACTGCCGGGGACTATGTCAGCATCGCGGGCGTTGACTCCTCTGCCAGTGAAGGGAACGTTCTTGAAGCGGTCAACCTTGCCCTGAATGCCTACGATCGCCACTACGTTGATCGGGATCTGTTGCGCACTGGGCTGTCCATCGCTGTGCTGACACCCAGTGCCGGATTTTTTATTGTTGATAAGAAGCTGCTGCGACTGACCACCGAGCGCATGCATGACAGCGGCATCGTGCTGGATCTTATCTGTCTGTCAAAGATCCCGCTGCATCGCACCCCCCTCTTCCAATACCAAGCACGGGTCGCCCCCGATACCGGGGATAGCGATCAGGCCCCAGAGCTGGCTAGTTCGCTTAACGCCGCGCTGAAACGCCGCAACACTGCTGTAGATAAGAAGCGCGACCAGCTTTACGAGAACGACGTGGAAAATGGCCGAGTCGTGGATTTCTACAGTATTCCGCATTGGATTGTCACCAGCTTCTTTCACAGTGATTATTACGACTCGGCGCCCGTGCAGACCGGCACCGGCAATACGCTCATGCAGAAGGACATCACACCCATGGTCCAACTAGCATCCATTCAGCCGACATGTCGCATGCCCTCGGGGTTCCCTTGGAACATTACGGGCCTTAATTTGAACACATCTATGCCAGCGTATCTTCCAGACAATCCCGAGGACTATGATGACTCACTATTTGGTGCAACGGCAAACTACGCGTTTGATTGTCGAATAAGCGGTGCATCGACCGTTTCGACTGCCCAGGCCCCGTCAGATTTAGCCTCATCGTACAGCTACAGTCATGAAATCGGACTCACGTCATCGCGACCAGGTATCGCCTTGTCCCTCTCCGGCTGCACTGATATTTCCAGTAATTGCTGGATCATGGCCTGTGGACATCAAGCCACTGCGCAACACTCGGTCGGTTGCCGACGACTATATATCACCGCGCACGATTCCCTCATCGTCATCCCCTTCGAATTCAGTGCTGAGCAATTCGTGGGGCCGCCGAGCCGGGCATCGTGGACCGCTCATAAGATCCAAGGCAATTAATCTTTGCGGCGACGCCTTTGGTGCGACGGCCAACCAGAGCCAGTTACAGCGCTGGGAGCACGTCTGCCCTGTTGCATCCGCTCAGACGCGTCAAATAGTGGACTGGGTCTCGCTTTGCTCGCCTGCATGCATGCCGCTCACGACGGACGTCTTTCCGAGCCAGGCTGAGCTCGAAGATAGCTATGAAGAGCATGTGTACATTGTTACTCCCCACGACGACATGCAGAACGACGCCGATTCCGACAACTTGCTCAAGGAGATGATCGGCCAACGGCTTGCCCAAGGTAAGGAGCCTGTTGTCTCTACAATCGATAAAGCGTTCTTTAGGATTCCAAATTATTGTCGGCAGTTCCTCACCCCGGTTGCGGCAGACGTATGATCCAAAACATCTTTCAGCCGCACCCATCTACCTCAGCATGGGCTATCACATCCATCGCCTTGTCTACGATTCAGCGCTGCGAAATGTCGAGGTTCGCAGATATCTGAAACGCCTGACGCACTCAACGCTGCCTATCGAGTATCGCTGCGCCATCTGGCCCAAGTCCCGAGACCGATTTGACATGCGTCCAGTCATGTTCCGCTATCCGTTCCAGATGACATACAACTGGAACTACATGGATCACTTTGTTGCCGGATTCCAGGACCAGATGAGTGACAGCCTTCGCTTCTGGAGGACGCGATTCATACTCATCCCATCGGAGAATGTTTCCATAGTCAGAGGCATGCTGGGCAAAGATGCCGAGACGATGGACGACGAGGAGTGCCGTCTTGCGGGATTCGCCAAATTCCTCGAAGTGTTTGAGCGTTCAAGGTATCGACCGGATGCACGTTCGCAGCCTCTCAACGGCCGGGCACGCAAACAGGCGATTACCACACTCGGCATCATACTGACAACAAAGATGTGCTCCGAGTTTGTGCACAGCGAGGGCGGAAGGACGGTTGAGGAGGAGGACGCCAGTAGGATGCTAGCAGTGGAGGCTGCCAAAATTCCCAAGGACGTGGCACTGCGCACCCTTGTCGACCTGATGACAAAGCCTGGCGGCCTTCGCTTTCAGAACCGCACTTGGCGGATCGAGTACGAAAATACCTTTATTGGCCGCGAGTTTGTCGACTGGGCAATGCGAACATTTCTGGAGATTGAGACGCGTGAGGATGCTGTGGAATTTGGCAATGAGCTCATGAATCGTGGCATCATCGACCATAGCAGCCATCGCCACAGGTTTATCGATGATCATATATTTTATCGGGTGCGACCCGATTTAATATCCCCGCCGCAGCAGCGAGCCATATTCTCCTTCTTTCGGACTGCTCGTGGGTTCTCGACAGAGTCTAGTCCTGCGATCAGCGCGTCCGCGGCAGCGTCGGGTTCTAGCCATGTTGTGTTGAGCAAGAATATGCTGATCAACTTGGATCCTCAGCGACGCAGCGATCGCAAAGAGCTGGCCGTGCTACACTATGACCTGCTTCATAATCCTGTGGCATGCTTTCACTTTCACCTCAATTGGATCGGATGCACGGCACGCTTGATCGAGGATTTGCTGCAGGGCTGGTGCCGGCAAGCTGATCGGTATGGGCTGAGCCTCGTCGAGGCGCCAGTAGACCAGCCGATTGAGCTCGGCTCGAACGTCTTCCAGACACCAGCTGAAATCTGGCTCGCGGTGCCGCCGCCCACAGACAGTGAACTGCGGCTGCAGCAAGTAGAGGTGACGCGAGAGTGGTTCTTGGAAAAGCTGGCGGGATACTTTGGATTCATTCTTGATGTTGAGGCCGACTCACGATTCCCCGAGGACATTGACGTGATGCACTCGTACCACAAGTCGCCGTATCCATACACACAGTACGTGCATGCATCGGGCGTGGCATTTCTGCAGCTACGGGAGGCAGAGCGGGGCTTTTTGTGGGTAGACAATCGTTTCTTGACGTCTCAATCGAGCACGATGTATCGCGTCACGG
>QZWS01000295.1:0-13922 GCA_004114245.1 Zoopage sp. CT-All
CACGAGACCTGCCAAAATCGCCTTCTTGCACTTGCTGTCGGGTAGGTCAGTTGCCATTGCCAACGCCTTGACTTGTGCAGCCGGGATAACTCCAAGATAGATCCAGTTAATTTTGAGAAGGTCCATGCCAAAAGTCACTATCCATTGTGCTCTCCGGATTGGTCTCTTCAAGGCTCTTTTGATGGTGTCATGGAATGCAGCGTCAAATGCTGTATGGGTCTCTGCATTGATCATGGGGCATCTGCACAAATGGTCTCGGGTTTCTTCGATGATATCGCAATGGTGGCACCGGCCATTGTCCACCAAGTGCAGTTGCCATTGATACATCCGAAGCGCCGTTGGCAGTATGTCATACAAAAGCTTGAGATGGAAGGCGCGGCGCTGGGACTGATTCTCGCAGCGGAGCTCTCGACATTGTGCGCTGATTCTGGGGAAAACTATCGGAAGCATGTCCTCGTCCTTGTCCTTGCTGTCCTCCATCGCATTCCTACTTGTCTCGTCCGCCACCGTTCCCTCCTGCGCCCCTGCACCTCCCTGTCCGTCACCTGCTTGTTCGATCCGTTGTAGCGTGTCTCGCCCAAAATCCAGTTGCGTTGGGATGATTTCAACATCAACAAGATGGTCGGGGAGATGTTTCTGAAGAGACTCATACAGTCAAGCGTTGTGGAGGATCCTTGCCTGGTCTTGAAGGTCTCGCCTAGGGGGACGTGTAGTATTGAAACTGGCAATTGTGAGTGCAAAACGATGGTCCGCAGTGTAGATGTCACGGGCATCCCATGCAAATGCAGCCTTCTTGGCCGCAGTCTTGGCATAAAAGTCTGCAATTTCATTGCCTTCCGTGCCTTGATGCGCCTTGACGTGGATGAGATGAACCAGGGCCGTGCATTGCTTGCAGACAATGTTGACATACTCCCATATCGGAGCATCCAGATGTTTTCTGCACTTGCCAGTTTGCCATTTGACACGCTTTTCTACAAACATGTGGTAGGCGTTGATGCCCACGAGGGATCCATGTGGATGGTGAGCGTGACATGTCCAGGAATTGTGACAATGGCATGAAGAATCGCGAGTACCTCCATCCGAATGGAGTTCAGGCATAGACCATCATAGCCAAAGGTGACCAGGCGCCATTGGAGCTGTGGAGAGACGGCCTTCGGATTTTCAAGTACCACCGAATATCCGCCACGACTGTTCATCACCAAGCCATCCGTCCATATCGTCCAGTGAGACGCGCTGTTGATTCTTGTCCACAGATCGCTGTCCAAGAGTTGTTGCTGGGATTCGTCCACCATCGCCTGGGCCGATATCAGCTTGACAGGGCGCGGAGGAAGACATTCCAGGAGGTACTTAATCGGGGGTTTGGGAGGAGCCACCTCGTGGCTTGTTTTGACGCAAACCACCCCGCCTGACATCCTAGACATTGACGACATCATGCGTTTTCACGCCGCCATTCTTGCCGCCGCCCTGGCCACTGCGCTCCTCCTTGTTGGCGCCCCCAGCTCACCACTTGTCGCTGCCTCCCACACCACCCCTCTCGCTGATGATCCCATCGCCTCCAAACCATCGCACCACAAGTTCAAGCCCAAAAACCTCATGTTTTGGCGTAAAAAAAATCCCTCTGATTTGGGGTGGTGGTACCGTAAAACTAATGCTATCATGCGCCCACGCAAGACCGAAGGTAGCAAGGCAATTGCATGGCTCGATGCGGGCGTGCAAACATACCGCGACCAATTGGATGTCTTATATCAGCTATCTCATGGTTTCGAAGCAGAGTATAGGGTCATGTCAACAACAGAGGAACATTCTAGGCGCATTATATCAGCAACTTATCCGCTTCTTCATTCTCAAGTGGGTGTTGCGATTCATTATATGAACTTGGCAGAATCTATTGCCACAAGCGAGTCATTTAGCAATTTCCTATATGTTCAAAGTCGGGTAGCATCGCTTCGTCCTAAGATAGGGCGGCTGATTGAAGAGACGAAGGGTGATAAATTGAAATTGTTAATTGCCAAGATGAGGGCTACCACCTGGAAGGGCAGGGAGGGCAAGGTTGTTTCAGTCTTGTGGAGAAATTCGCCTACGATAAAAGAGATAGAAACGCGAGAAAAGGCTTGATGGCAATATTGCATCTCCCATTTCTAATGGCATAAATGTCTGCAGAATGTGCAGTGTTAGAGCATTACTATTTCAATGTGCAAACATAGCCAATCAGAATAGCTGAATGTGGATATGCTTGAAGATGTACCAGCAGGGCAGGGGCTGCAGGCTCAACGCCAGTGTCTCCCTGTCAGCTTAGCGCACTGCCGTCATCTGAACTCCACACCCATCCGGCCACTCAAACAAACAACATGATGCTGTAGTTGAGCAATCTGTCAGCATCAAACATCTATAGTAGTGTGGACGGACCGATCTTCGAAGTGAATCATGAGCCAAATCGCGAAACGGTTACACGAATCGAGCCAGTCGTGCTACCGTCGTATCTCCCCAAATCGAGTAACCATGAAACGAACGAGTGTATATATTAAACGTTTGTGTGACGAGCTATGACACATAGCCAAACTGTGCCAGGGAAACCGTGCCGGATCCAAGGTATAAGAAGAAGCCCCGCCCGCCCCAGCCTCTAGGAAATACAGATTGAATTCTCACCGTGATAACAACTTGTATTGTGAAGGCCGCTTGTGGTGCCTTTTACAACAGATAAAAGACCCCTACTCTGTTCCTGCGACAGTAGTGACAGCTGCCGTGGTGTGCAAAACGCCTGCCTCGTGGCCGCTCTCGCATCTCAGCAGATCGCATCTTTTCCTCCGACTGCCCCCGCTCGCGTCAGTGCATGTACTTGCATCCCTCGGAAACCACCGCCGCTGACTATATTTGCGACCACGGTGAGTCTACGCCCCCGCTGCGATGGCGTTTAATGGCTGACCGCCAGTGGCTTGCCTAGTTTGGACCTCGTCTCTCACCGCACGGAACCATGCTCAGCACCCTTGCGTCTCCTCCAACTCGCGCGCTATCCGTCGCCGCCTCAAGTGCGGTGCGGACGCTGGCTCAAAAGCAGCTGCATAGGAGTGCATTCGGTTTGCGTCAGAGGGCTGCTCTGGCGTCGATTGCCGCGGACAACCCGGGTGCGGTGCTGTCTAACGGCACCACCAATACGCTCACTCCCGCCGTGCTGCGCCTCGTTACCGGCGAGTGCTTTCCCGGGTACTCCTTTGGCGCGGCCCACTCCACATCCGGCGAGGCAGTCTTCTCAACGTCCCTGGTGGGATACCCCGAGTCCATGTCCGATCCGTCGTACCGTGGCCAGCTGCTGGTCTTCACCCAACCGCTGGTTGGGAACTATGGCGTGCCGGCGCCAACGCGCGATCGCTGGGGCCTTCTGGAAAAGTTTGAGTCGGAGCACATCCATTGCTCGGGCATCGTGGTCGCTGATGCCGCGCTAAAGTACTCGCACTGGCAGGCGGTGGAGAGTTTGGGCGAGTGGTGTGGACGCAACGGCATCACCGCCATCTCGGGCGTGGATACACGCGCCGTGACGAGGCTGCTGCGCGACCAGGGCAGCACGCTGGCGGATGTCTACGTGGGTGCGGACGCCCACACCCGTGGCGCGATTACTCCGGCTGGCGTCGAGGATCCCAATCAGCGCAACCTGGTTGCGGAGGTCTCCACGCGCAGTCCGCGGGTGTATAACCCCGATGGGGACGTGCATGTCGCGGTCGTGGATTGCGGCGTCAAGGCCAATATTCTGCGCGCCCTGGCTCGTCGAGGCGCCCGCGTCACGCTGCTGCCGTGGGACCATGATCTGAGCCGCGTTGCGCACCGCTTTGACGGCGTGTTCCTCACCAACGGGCCCGGGGACCCACGCCAATGCACCGCGGCGATTAGCAATGTCCGGGCGCTGCTACAGAACTACAACCGCCCAGTGTTTGGCATTTGCATGGGCAATCAGCTGCTGGGGCTGGCGGCGGGGATGAGCGCGATCAAGCTGCGATTCGGCAATCGCGGACACAACCAGCCCGCAGTGGATCTAACCACGGGCCGGTGTGTGATCACGTCACAGAACCACGGCTATGCGCTCGATGACCGCAAGATGCCGCCTGGCTGGCACCGATACTTTGTCAATGTGAATGATGGCAGCAACGAGGGAATTCGCCATGAAAATGGACTGTGGCGGTCGGTGCAGTTCCATCCCGAGGCCAAGGGTGGCCCAATGGACACGATGGTGCTGTTCGAAGAGTTTATTGAGCAGGTGCGCTCCGAGAAGCGGAAGCGCGAGGATGTAGTGACTGCCGGTGGATCCAGCCGTCGTACTGCATATGGCGCCGCTAGCGTGGTGTGAGCAAGCACTGTGGACTTGGGTTTGGGCAGTATCAGTAATAGAATCACCATTTTGTGACATTTTATTGAGTGGTGGTGATTTTTGAAATCTCGGCCCATGCCAAGTCGTGGGACACAATGGCGTCAAATTGATCGATGAGCAAACTTACTCCTTGGCGCAAGGCAATTTCGGCTCGTGCGACAGACAATCAGCCCATTCTGGACAACCCGTGCCATACTGACCGCAGCATACTGACCGCGCCATAGTGGCCACCCACGTCCCTAGGCGATGCAAAATACACTCATATATGCAGGCGTACACTATACGGGGCTGTCTCTTGCAGAAAGGCGTCAGCTGCAGGGAACCGCGTCTATGTCGCACAACTGACCGTAATCTGCGTTTTCGATTTTTCAGCCACGCGCCCAGCCCTCTGCTCGCCAAGCATTCGCCGCCTAGCCTGCCTGCCGCCCTTGCGCCCCCGCTCGCCGCCTCTCTCCTCTCATGTACAAGGGCCCGTTCACAAACGCCAGCCCGTCCTCGTCCTCGTCCGCACCCCCGCAGCCCTCGCCACCCGCCAACACCACGACCGCTCCAACCATTCCTGCGATGCCGATGTACGCTGGCGCCATGATGGGCTCTGGCGCCGTCGTTGCCGCTCCGGCGCAGCAACAGACGCAGGGCTACCGTGCTCTGGCGGCATACCCCGCGGGAATCGGGCCTGCGGGTGCGGGGATGTCGCAGCCGCCCCCGCAGCAGGGTCATTCCACGTCCATGGCGCCCTATCCCATGCTTGGCGCCCACAACACGGCGTATTCTATGGGACAGTACCCGCAGTTTAGTGCCCTTGGCGGCGGCGGCAGCGGTGGGCCGTACGGAGTGGGTCAGGTGCCGCACTCCAACGCTGCAATAAGCCAGTCGCTCGGCCGCCGTGCCGGGCTTGTCAAATTCTTCAATTCTCAGGCAAGTAGTGTACTGCACTACTAGACTTGCGTACTAATAGTGCGGCTGCATATAGAAAGGCTACGGGTTCATTATTCCGGACGACAAAACCGAGGTGGGCAATGCCGAAGGTGAGTCTGCTTTCCCACCCCCATCGGAGCCAACACACCCCCTAGTGTTTGTTCACCATACGGCAATCCACAATGACGGCGGGTTCAAGTCTCTGCTCGAGGGCGAGCCTGTTGAATTCGACCTGCTTCGTGGTCCCAAAGGCATGCAGGCCGCCAACGTCACCGGCCCAAACGGCGCCTCCGTCCAAGGCGATCCAATGGCCGGGCGCCAGCAGCAGCACCCTCAGCAGCATCTCCTCGCCATGCAGCACATGGTTGGGCCCAGCGGTCAGATGGGGCTGCATGCCGCAGCGGCCGCGCAGCTAATGCAACAGCATCCCATGGGTCCTAACGTTGCCGCCGCAATGGGCATGATGCCGTACGGATTCGCTGCCTTTCCCGGCCTCTACGGCATGCCGTTCGCCGTCACCCCCACCGCCTACGATATGCAGATATATGGTGGCAACGCGGGACCATCCGGTGCCACTCAGCAGCCGAATAGCTCGCAGCAGCAGATGATGAACGCTGCTGCACCAAATCTCGCCAATCTCACCAACGGCGCTCCCCCGAATAACGCCTTCTCGGGCCAGGACGCCATGTCGTACTCCCTCCCACCGCTCTCCCAGGGCTCTTCCAATGCCTTTGCCCCGTCGATGGTCGCCACTCCAGCCAGCAACACCGCCATGTCCGGACTTCCCTTCAGCACCCAGCACTCGCTCGGTCTGCCACAGCAGCACAATCAGCAACTCCACCAACTCGCCATCTCCCAGGCCAACACCGGCGCTCTCTCACAGCACTCCTCCGCCCCGACCTCCTTCCCCTTTAACCCTTCGCTTCAGCAGCACGGTTCTGCGACTTCCAGCCTCGGCCAGAGTCATCAACAGGCGCCGTACCTATCCTACCCGGGCATGTTTCTCGGGAACCCTTCTGCTTCGGCTTTTGGCCATCTTGACCAGTCTACGTTCTTTGGCGGAGGCGTTGTAAATGACGCGGGCAACGGGAACGGGAAAGACGACTCTGGTAACGGTGATGGATCGCGCTTCCATCAGTGAATTGTGGCACACGCCTCCCTCCGTGAATCGCCGCACACGCCTCCCCTCCTCTTCGCATACTAGACTTCCTCATCTTTTGTACATTTCTTGTGTCTCTGGTTGGCGCCGTCGGGTTTATCACAATCGCGGCGTACTCGCGGCCACGCATTCCTGGCTGCCACGTCATCGCCCAATTCTTCCCAAGTTACGCTTTTGTTTTAACGACGCATTACTCCATCATTTTCTATCATGTCAATGTTCCCTGTATACTTTTATCCACACTGTACATTCGCGCCTACGGGCTGGTCTCGTGGTCGCGGTCGCGGTCGTGGTCGTTCCGCGGCTGCCCTGGTGTGTGAACTCAGTCGGCGTCGGGGCATCTCCCATTTCCCATCCTTTTGGTCGTCATCCTGCATCTCTATCCCGCTTGCGTCGGCTCAGTGAAGTGGTCTTGCCGGCGCCAGCATCAGTCAAGTTGTGGTTGGTGATTTCCGTTTGGGTTTTGTACGCTATGCCTTTGTGACCGTCATATCGGTTATCTCACTATGTGTCTATCTCCAATCAGTATCCTATAAGTGCCTACTCTGTCTGTGCCTTGTTCATGCCGCGTCTTCATTGACTTTCTTTACCCATCGCATGGTGAAGGATATGCGCTCGGTGCGGCGGCGAATCCTGCCGTCCCAATCCACATCCAGCCTGCGCTCACGTATACTATGCTGCCATTGGTACCTCCCTTCGCTCCACATCACCAATCCGCTGCGCGGCTCAAGACATATGGATCGCTGCTCCTGCGTCTCCACATGGCGAAACTCCATGGTGGTATGTGAGGCCAGCGACATGATGTACACAATCTGCCCGAAAAAATCTGGGACATCGACGTGGTATGGTATTCCCGTAGCGACTGGGTATATGGCAATGGTGAGCTGGTCCGGCACGGGCTCGACGCAAGCTGCGTCTTGCGGCATAAGACCGCGAAGCCGGGTGGCGAGGTCAGCGATAGCGGGTGGGATTGGGTCGCACGGGAGCGAGGCCGAGGCAGCAAAATTCTTATAGTCGTAGACGTATCCAAAGTGCTTCTGTCGGGAGAAGTGAGCCCAGTCGTGACAAGCTGCATATGCTTACGATGAGGCGACCTTTGATTGTAGTGAACGTCCCACTGTTGCCAAGAACCCAACTTTGCAGTTCCTTCTCCTCTTGCGCGGTGAATAAATCTCTGAAATACGCAATTCCGGGGATGGTAGTGGCAAGAGGGGCGACAATCGGCTCCAGGGCCCAATTGCCTTGGGCGAATTCGACGAACAGTGGCCGTCCATCAAGTATGCCAGAAAATCGACGCAGACTGAGCCGAGAATGAGCCTTTACCGCTGCCTCGACTGAGCCGAACTCGATGATGGTATATGTCTGAAAGCGAATTGGCACGAGGACGAGACGGTCTGACAACCCACCTTTCGCGGGTGCATGCGGATCGCAGCCGCGTCGCGCAAATCACCGCCTAGCGCATCCTCTACGGCAGCCTTGCTCGTCGGAGCCATCCCGGCGACACAAACGCTAAGAAGGCACACAATCCTGGTTGGGGTCTCGGAGAAGATGCCCGCGCCAAGCTCGGCCTCCATAGCCCGCCGCCGCGCCAAGTGCTTGCGGTCGTTCTTGCGCACAATGCCACGCAACGGTGGCTGTGCGGTGACCATGTCGGCGGGAGCACGACCATCTGCAGCCATGGCGACAGCGGCAGTCACGTTTTCTGCACATGGCGACAACATCCACCCAGGCAAAGCAGCCACGCAAGCGCCTCCCTCGTGCCAGCAAAGCTGATTTGGGTAGCGCTGCCGTTTAAGTACCAGTTCTTGGCGGGAGCCGTCGCCGGTGTCTCGGAAATCATGGCCATGTACCCGCTGGATGTGGTCAAGACCCGCTTCCAGCTGCAGGTGGGCCCCGCCGGCAGTGATGGATACACCTCTATTGCCGACGCGTTCCGCAAGATTATCAGAACCGAGGGCGCGGCCACCCTCTACCGCGGCATCCTCGCGCCCATCATGGTCGAGGCCCCCAAGCGCGCGATCAAATTTTCCGCGAACGAGCAATACGGGGTCCTGTACCGCAGGCAATTTGGGATGCGGGACGGACAGGGTCTGAGCGTTCTGACGGGTGTCAGCGCCGGTGTGACCGAGGCCACGGTGGTAACGAGCTTTGAGCTGATCAAGATCCGCATGCAGGATAAGCGCAACGCGGGCAAGTACGGCAGCACGATGGATTGCATCCGGAAGATCTACATGGAGGAGGGCGCGCTCGGCTTCTCCAAGGGTCTGGAGGCGACCGTGTGGCGCCATGCCGTGTGGAACGGCGGATACTTTGGCGTGATCCACTTTGTCCGGTCGGCGCTGCCCGAGGCCGAGTCCAAGCAAGGCATCCTGCTCCGCAATTTTGTCGCCGGCGTGGTTGGCGGAACAACAGGGACGCTGCTGAACACTCCCTTTGATGTCGCAAAGACCCGCATTCAGGGCCAGTTGCCGGGCACTCCGGTACGATACGGATGGACGCTACCGGCGATCGGACTGATCTGGAAGGAGGAAGGGTTCGCCGCACTATACAAGGGGTTTGTTCCCAAAGTGCTCCGACTGGGGCCGGGCGGTGGAATATTGTTGGTGGTGTTTGACCAGGTCTCGTCTATGATCCGCAAGTACGCCATGTGAGGAAGCGGAGTTGTGAGGAGAATTGTCAACGAAATAGATATGCTATCATCGTGCGACGCGTTCATGGGGAAAATGATGTGATGCGACAGATAAAGGATATCACATTGATAGAACAACGGGCTCAGAACCTGGTCTCAGAACTCGGCCTCGGGCAGCTCGGAGCGCGACAAGGATGATGTCGCTGCTTGCTTCTCGCCGTCTCCCGATGGCGATGACGCAGCTTTGGCCAGCTCCATTGCGAATTTACCTGCCATCGGTGGCTTTGCCTTGGCCAGGAGCACCTGGCGCTTCTGGGCCAACTTTTGCGTCGTCGGCGACATGAGCTTGTCGGTCGGGCTCGACACCGCGCTGCAACGCGTCAATGCTGTAGAGCAAAGAACGGGCCTACATGGCGGTCTTCTGGTGACGGGCGAGAAGCGGATTCTTGAGCGGCAGGCGCGGCTGGGTCGAGCCGTTGAAGGTCGCGTCCATCTTTGGTGGGACAGGTGTTTGCTGAACGCTGCATTGGGCGTTGTTTCGTACACTCCCAGTTGTAGTGTATGTACATAGTCAGCGGGTCCATGTGCCCACGGGAAATGGATTTGCATTGCTCCTCCTGTTCGTACACTCCCAAGTCCCAGTTCAGCCTAGGGCGACTCACATGAGATGGGTCCGGATCATGCCCGCGGCCCAATCGAACACCACCAGTAGGATGCCGCCGCCTGGGCCAAGCCGCATGACCTTGGGCACAAATCCTTTGTACAGCGCCGCTATCCTATCCATGGTTGGCGAGTGTCGGGGGAATGCGCAGAGTGATTACCCTTCCTCTTGCGCGATTTTGATGGCCGAGGGGATGGTCCAACGGTACTTGGACACCCCTGGCGCCTGGCTCTGGATCCGAGTCTTTACAACATCGCTAGCGGATGAGGGATGAGACACGACTGGACGCACAGGCTCAATGCTTACCTGGGTGTGTTGAGAAGCGTGCCGGCGGTTCCACCGATGGTGCCTGCCACAAATGCAGTCAGCAGGCTGGCTTTCTTTGTCTATGTGGAGCAAGGCAAGTGGTATCAATCGTCGATGGGTAGGAGACGAATCAGGGCGCACCTTGGCCGTGGGCAGGCTGTCGCGCACGGTCTTGATCACGCTAAAGTACCCAACGTTCCAGAGACCGTGGCGCCAGGCACAGGCTTCGTAGCCCTTGATAAAGGTGCGCGCGCCCTCGGCGCGGTAGATCTTGCGCACCGCGTCCATTGTGCCCGAGTACTTTCCAGCCTGTCGCAAATAGTCAGCGCGGATCGGAGGAAGAGCGCTGGCATACGTTGGCCTTGTCCTGGAGCCGGATCTTGACGAGCTCGAACGACACCACCAACGCGCCCTCCACCAAGCCACCGCTGGCACCGGCCAGCACCGAAATGGGGCGCGTCGTCTCCTTGACATTTAGCAGCCCGCGATACATCTGCGTAAAGTGCTCATAGGCGGCGAACTTTATCGCACGCCGAGGCGACTCGACCATCACCGGCGGGATCAGGCCGCGGTAGAGGGTGCGCGGGCCCTCGTTGCGGATAATCTGCATGAAGCAGTCGGCGACCGAGGAGTATGCCGGCGCTGCGGTCGAGGCCGCCGCCCCAGCAACGGCCCGAGCGGCAGCCGTCGGCGACACCTGCAGCTGGAAGCGGGTTTTTACCACGTCGAGCGGGTACATGGTCACGATCTCCGTGACGCCGGCGATGCCGCCCGCGAGGAAGTGGTACTGCGTGGGCAGGTCCGGGAGCTTTGCCGGGGCGGAGATGGGAGCGGGGACGGACAAGGCGACCGCGGACAGTGGCGCGGACGCCATATTTGCGGTGGCGGCAGCGGCGGACGACGACATGCTGGGGCGAGAGCGAGGGAGTGGGGGTGCGAGGGTGGGAAGATTAGAATCAGCCGCCAAGGCACAGCCTCGGGAGATAAAACATTTACGCCGCGGCCTCGCCAGATGGGATCTGCGAATGAAACAGGGCTGCAGTCTGGTGGCTGACTGCTGTTCGTCATTCCCTGCATAGCGCCTATTGCATGGGCCTGCCGTAATGCATTATTGCGCATGCACCACTGCGCCATGCACTACTGCGCCATACACCACTACGCCATACACCACTACATCATACACCGCTACATCATACACCCGTCAGCCTCTCGCTCAACTCCTCCCTCTACTAACAACCATGGCGGAGTGCGCGGCGGCGGGGCGAGAATTGTCGGGCCGTGTCTCCGGTGTATTCCTTGTGACCAGTCTGACCCCTGGCTGGCCGCCACGTGAGATCTCTTATCTAACCGCAAGTCGCTGCTCCTGCCCTGCCCCGCAAAGTGCGCCGCGCCCCCACGCACTCCCGTCACGACTCTCTCGCACGAACACAACACACAATGCCTGCTGTGGCGCTGGCTGGCGGCGGCCTGGGCGGACGGCTGTCGGCGACTCCGCGGCCAAAGGGGAGGAGGCTGCTCGTCGCGCTTCTCAGCCTCCTCATCGCGGCCGTCGTCGTCGCTGGTCCGGGCGTCGTCGCCCACGCAGATAATACCACTGTGGTCCTGGGCTCTGTGGCTGTGCAGAAGGATGGTGGCGTGGCGCCGTTGTCGTTGACGGGGCCGGGACCGGAGCCGGGAATATTGGCTGCCTCGCCTGAGACGTCACCGTCGCCGACAATTGTCACCATTGTGCTGGCAAATAACGTCACAGGCAGCAACACGTCCTCCCCTGGGCCAGTAAATGCCACTAGGAGCAATGCGACAAGCACACCGTCGTCGCCGTCGCCTGCGTCCACCACAACGTTTGGTGCGCCTCCCGCGCCCATCCACTCCCCTTTCCTGGAGCTCGGCTACCCCGACACCGCATCCACTGCCTCCTCCGCGGAGACGTTCTCCCCCGACGGGGCTCCGGTAACTCCCCAGGCATTGCGCCTCGCCACCGGTGACTGGATCACCCTAAGAAACGTCGCCGCAAAGCGGTACCTAACTCGCGGGACAGAACAGCGAATTCGCAATGCGGGGTCGCTGGAAGACGACGACAACGACATGGTATCGTCCGATGAGGACGACGAGAAGCTGAATAATCTGGAGGCTGCAAGCCAGGCTGCGGCACAGCAGCAGCAGGCTCAGCGGCCAAGTGGCAGCAAGTGGACCGATTTGTTTCACTTCTCGTCCCGATCAGCACAGCCCGCAACGCCAAAGAAGCGCCCTCGGCTCGCGACGTACACGTCCCGGCTGCGCACCTCCAACCGCCCCGTGCGTGGAAATCGGTCCTGCTTCCAAGTCGAGGTCGTTTCGGCCAACACCGTCAGGCTGCGCGCCGAAGATCTGTCGTTTCTAACGCTCGAGCCAAAGACTGGCTTGGTCGTGGCCGGTGCCTGGGAGATTGAGAATGCGACCGTGTTCAGCGTCGAGTTGGTACTCGACGGCGTCATTCGCCTCGGTCTCCCTGCCGCCGCTCAAAATTCGACTACGTCGTATCTCACCTACCGCGCGCCCAATAAAGGCCGCTTGGTGCGGCGAAATTTCCGCGACCTGTTCCGTCGGAGAAAGAAGCGCACTGATTCAGACCTGGACGATGATGGGCCCGTGAGCAAGGCCGACCTTCGCACCATCGTCATGGCTCCGGACGCCCCGTCAGACAAGCAAACCAACACCACCTCCACACACTGGACCGTCGGACTCATGCCACGTATCCGCCGCGGCTACGCCGAATCAGTCGCTGCCGTCCAATTTGATACGGCCGCGACTCAGGCCACCACCTCGGAGCGCCAGGTCGTCTCCGACCTCATCTTTCCCAACGAATCGGGCACAACCCAGCAGATGCAGTACGCCTTCCAAGCTAATCTCGGCCTCACCCAATCCGTGCAATTGTCGACCATAGGCACGTTCGAAACCGTCAGCTCATTCAACTGGCAGTTTACTCCCGTCCTCATCTCCGTCCTCACCGGCAGTGGATCCACCCAGGTTAAATTCGCCATCCAGCGCGGCAAGTTCAGCACTGAAACGATCAGCACTATTCGCCAGCAAACTTTTACCTTTTCTCTGCAAGTGGGTGCCCGTAGACAGGTCCGAGCAAGCGCGAGCGCGCTATTTGCGAACGCCAACATTCCTTTCACCGCGTCCGTCACGCGTCAGCTCGTGCGCTGGAACGGCGACCGATTCGATACAAAATGCACCTACCCCGTGCAGGGCGTGCTCAAGGAGGAGAACTTCTCCGAACAACGGTATCACGTTGGGGAGGACGAGCCCGTGGAGACACGCAGGGATCCCAAGATTATTAAACTGGGCCCCGTTGGTACGGCCATTGTAGCGTCGACAAAGAGTGCGAACACCACGCCGGCTCCAGCAGCAGCAAACTCCACGACAACCTCGGCCCCACCAGCACTCCAGGCATCACGGGTGCGGCTGGAGGGCAAGCTGGGCCGCACGCGACACGATTTTCTTTCACCAAGCGGCACCTTTGGTCCCACTGTCACTCATGTACCGCGAAACTTTGCGATGAAGATGTAAAGACGGCGATGGCTGCCATGCGGGTTGCAATTGAAGCGCGCCACCCACACATAGACCAATGCTCATTGCTCTATACCCCACCATTGATGAAGCCATAGACATGTAGCAGTATTTCAACCACTCTGTGTGTGTACGTATGTCTGCATTAATTGAGCCAAGACAATATGTATTCAGAATCCAAGCTCATGCAGAACACCTTCGTCATAATAAGCAAGCCAACGTGGTATGGACCGACATGGTAGCGGCCGCGGTCAGTGGACTTACGCGCGTACCACATCTGCTCAGCTGCCATCCACCGCATCCGCCACCCATATAGCCTGCAATGGTGCACTCGTCAGCA
>QZWS01000296.1:0-13867 GCA_004114245.1 Zoopage sp. CT-All
ACACAGCATCCCACAGTGCACTATAGGTGCATTGTCTGCCGCCTCCAGCCCCGAATCCGCCCGGGCGTCACAGGGGTGGTGCGTAGACAATGCACCTATAGTGCACTGTGGGATGCTGTGTAATTGGGTAAATATAAAACAGTTGCTTCTAAATTAATCTCCACTCTACAGGGGGACCAAGGATTTGCAGAACTTTATGTATTTGTAATGTAGAAAAAGAGACTGCTCTTTGACTAATCTACTGGCTCTACAAGTACTTGCAGGAAAAAGTATACTTTAGGTAATGATTTGTATTTAGACACTGATAATTGGATAGGATTGCTGGCTAGGTCAGTCATAAATATAGTCCAATAAAGTAAGTATTTTCAAGTAATTAACACAACTCATCCTTTGCTAGTATTGTTGCGCTAGGCTGCTTATGGAGTTCAACTCGCTTGCCCTAAAACCTGGCTGCCCATTGACGGAATATTACATTCTCCTGCCTTTATATTTGTGTGTTTCCCTTGCCACCTCTATTGAGATATGGCAGCTACTTTTGAATAGTGCCATTCAGTAGTATAAGAGACTGCTATGGCCACATGGCCTTGTAAAAGAAAACTTTCTTCTGCTACATCTTCCAGCCCTACATCCTATTGATCTTGCCCAAAGTACTCTATATTCCAACAACCTCTCCACCTCTCTCTCTTTCCCAAACTTCTTGCACAGCTGACTACTAGTCCATGCCTCCTCTCAGTATCCCATCTCCTGGATTGCTCCTCCTGCTTAACACTGCCCTCCTAGCCATCTGGTATGTGTGTGTGAGCCTCTGCTGCCATCTGGCCATCCCATAGTGGCAACCTACTTGGTAGGACAATTTGGTGTGTCTGGTATTCTTGAGTCTAATATGCACAACTGCTATGCAGTACACATTTGTTTGAATTAGCATTCTGTTGTCCCTCTGAACTTGGGCACAACAACACTAGTGTTGTGCTAAAGTGCGACTAGTCAGTCTGGAATCCAACAGAACCTTAAGGAACAAAACATCATCAAGATGATGATGTAGTATTAGTAATCTGGTAGTATAAAGGAGCACAAGTACAGCTTGTCTTCTGACAAATACAGAACTTTTATTACTCTGAAACCATCTGAGATCTCACTCGACAGCTAGAGCTCGGCTCATTAATTTTTTTGCTCTACCTCGCCTGCCTACCAACTTGACGAACATTGCACCACTCCAACTCTAGAATGAAAAAGCACATGCTCCTGCTTGCTGTCATGCTCTTGGCATCAGCACCAGCATCACCATCAGCAATCACAAGCGCCTCTACTCAGCGGAAATCCAAGTTGGCTGAGCATGGTGACTTTGCACATCTCCCTTCAGCGCTGTGGCATGAAGTTCAAGCCCACTTAGATCCTGCTGCTACTAAAAGCCTCTTGTCTACAAGCGAACAACTGCGCACTACAGTATCGCAGTATCATTCAACAATTGCAGCATTCCACTCCGTTGATGCCGGCTTGCGCTCAGCCATTCGCCTTGCCATGGATTCACCCCTCTTTGCGGATGTGATCACAAAAATTACACACTTTAAGAGTGTGGTTATAGAGAATCAGAAGCACCGGCATCCTTATGGCTCACCCTTGGATTTCCCCGAGTGCTCGACATTCAGCGCTGCTTCCCCCCAATGCTCGATCAACCTTTTGGAACTGGCAGCAAAGCATCCGGACCTCGTCAATGATTCTGTGTTTAACATTTCCCCGCAGAATTTAGTCAATAGTGCATATTATGCATCTACCCTAAGGGCTTTTGCCAATAGAAATCCCAGTTACCTTATCGATGAGCTCAATAAGGTACAGAAGGAACGGTTCAAAACAGAGTTTACATTTAATGAAAATTTGGATCCAATGGCGTTGCGTTGGGTGGCGAGACATCCGGAACTAGCTTCCCCCAGCAGCATGTTTCAGTTTGGCCCAATGGCACTCTCCGCCATCTTCTGCTTGAATGTTTACGATGCGCGCAGAACACTCCCCCCAAACCCATCAGCGTATGAAATTGAGATTTTCAGTAAGCAGTCGGAATTTTATCTGCAAGCAGACGGATCACCGCAAAGCTGTACGCACCATGATACATCAAATCACCCGGCATTCAGTTTCAATCAGGATGAGTCCACCTGTATCTCAAAGCATCCCAGCATGTTCAGCATTATCAAAGGCTTGACAAAGACACCCATGCTCCATAATCATCTAAGCTATCACTATCGAGCGTATCTTAAACGTGCCAAATGCATTGGCCCACGCGAGCTGCTTGGGGTAATGTTATCCAAGCTATTTCAAAATGACAGCGACTTGGATGTGATCTGGCATTATGCACTTACCGATGTTTTATGGAAGGAGACTAAAGCGTCCGCTAAAGATGCCACTCACAAGGTATATACGCCCAAATCAACGGCGTGGTTGATGAAGATGCTGGAGAAGCAGGGTTTACACAAGCGTGCCCGCAAACTGATCCATACACTTGCCGAGTATCATATTGTTCCCGAGGGGTACCGAGTTGAGGATTATCCATAGTAGCACATGATGTTTTCCTGGAATTTGATGATTTTATTGCTATCTTCAACACTATTCAGCATTTCTTTGCTTGCTAACTCTCATGGTCACTATAGTAGAGGTGCTGAGGCACAGCCTCAATCCAATACTGGACAGTGCCCTGTGCAATATGCAGTCCTCGCAAACTCTGGGCTGGCCATCAACGACTGCAGCCGCCGGGGCGCTGCGTCATCGGCCCCATTCCACGTGGTCGTGTTCTGCGATTCTCACCACGATCCATCCACCACCACCTTCGCCATGTCAAAGATCGCAGTGCTCGGCGCAGCCGGCGGCATCGGTCAGCCGCTCTCGCTCCTCCTCCTCTCGACGCCCGGGCTCAAGCACCTCGCGCTCTTCGACGTCGTCAACGCGCCCGGCGTCGCCGCGGACCTCGCGCACTGCAACACCGGCGTCAGCGTCACCGGCCACGTCGGCGCCCCCGAGCTCGACGCCGCGCTCGCCGCCGCCGACATTGTCGTGATCCCCGCCGGTGTGCCGCGCAAGCCAGGCATGTCGCGCGACGATCTCTTCACCGTCAACGCCGGGATTGTGCGCGATCTCGCCGAAGGCGTGGCGCGGTGCTGCCCGCGCGCCATTGTGTGCGTCATCTCGAACCCGGTCAACTCGACCGTGCCGATTTTTGCCGAGGTGCTGCGCCGTCGTGGATGCTTTGATGCCGCGAGGCTGTTTGGCGTGACCACGCTCGATGGCGTGCGCGCCGCGACCTTCCTGTACACCCGCAATGCGCTGCAGTCGCCCAACACGCGCGTCACCGTCCTTGGCGGCCACAGCGGTCACACCATCGTTCCCGTCTTCTCCCCCTATTCAGCCCTCAAGGCCGCGAGCGAGGAGGAGCTGGCCGCGCTCATTCACCGTGTGCAGTTTGGCGGCGACGAGGTCGTGCAGGCCAAGAACGGCGCCGGATCCGCCACCCTCTCCATGGCGTTTGCCGCCAAGCGGTTCGTTGATTCGCTGGTTCGCGCCCGTCTCGGCGAATCCGGCGTGGTCGAGTCCGCGTATGTCTACATTGGCCAGGATACCACGATTGCCGGCGCGGAGGCTGTGCGTGCATGGCTTGCAGAGGATGCTCCTGCGTGCACCTACCTCGCTGTGGATGTGGAGTTTGGCAGAGCCGGCGCCGAACGCGTGCGCCCCATCCAGGGATTGTCCGCGGCGGAGGGCCAGTTGCTGCGCAAGGCCGTGGAGGAGCTGAAGGGGAGCATCGCCAAAGGCGTCGAGTTCATCCAGGCGTCCAAGCTGTAGATGCAGTGTAGCCAGTGCAGCGCAGTGTGTTTGAAAACACAAAGTCAGGAAGCGACTGATCTCAGAGCGACGTGTCGCAGTCAACTCTCCTCAGCTGCATAGTCATGTCTCCCGCCGACGAAGCTGCGCCGCCCGCCGTTGCAACCACCACTGCGGCCGTTGATGCCACCGAGGAGGCCGCCAAATCGAAGAACTTTGAGAAAAACGAGGCTAAGCGCCGGGCAAAGCTGGACAAGTTCGCAGCCAAGCAGGCCAAACTGCAGCAAGCAGCGCCCGTAGTTGCCGCTTCCGCAGCCGCTTCAGGCGCTTCCGTCAAGCCCATCAAGACGAAAGAGAAGAAGGCCGAGGCTGCGACAGCAGCGGTGGCTGCAGTGCCCGACTTTGTCAACACAACTCCTGCCGGCGAGAAAAAGTCCATGTCGGAGCCGCTCGCCGCCACCTACAATCCTCGCGCAGTCGAAGCAGCATGGTATGCGTGGTGGGACAAATCCGGGTACTTTGCTCCCAAGCTCAGCCCCGAGGGCAAGGCGTCGGATAAGGGCACGTTCGTGATCCCGATTCCGCCACCAAACGTTACCGGCGCGCTGCACATCGGCCACGCCTTGACCGTCGCCATTCAGGATGCGTTGATTCGCTGGAACAGGATGCTGGGCAAGACGGTGCTGTTTGTGCCAGGCTGCGACCACGCCGGGCTATCCACCCAGGTGGTGGTGGAGAAGAAATTGTGGATCGAGCGCGGTCTCACCCGCCACGATCTCGGTCGCAGTGACTTTGTGGAGCAGGTATGGGCATGGAAACAGAAATTCGGAGACCGCATCTACGAGCAACTGCACCGTCTTGGCGGATCATATGACTGGACGCGCGCGCGATTCACCATGGATCCGGAGCTGTGTCGCGCCGTCAACGAGGCCTTTGTCCGTCTGCACGACGAGGGCGTTATATACCGCGCCACGAGGCTGGTGAATTGGTGCACTAGGTTAAACACAACGCTGTCGAATCTCGAGGTGGATAATGTTGAGCTGGCCGGACGGACGCTCATGTCGGTGCCTGGATACGACGCCAAGCAGAAGTTTGAGTTTGGCGTACTCGTCTCGTTCGCATACTCCGTAGAAAATTCCGGTACATTGTGTGATTGGGCGAAGCATGCTGACGCTGTTTCGCAGACGAGAAAATCGTGGTAGCAACAACACGTGTCGAGACGATGCTGGGTGATACAGCTGTTGCGGTGCATCCCAACGATCCCCGCTACAAGGTGTGCTGGGCCCTTCGCTATCCACGCTCCAACTGGACTATTGTAGCATCTTCATGGAAAATACGTCATTCATCCGTTCAACAACCGTCGCATTCCTATCATCTGCGACGACGTCGCTGTTGATATGGCATTCGGCACTGGCGCCGTCAAGATGACGCCCGCCCACGACTTTAACGACTTCGAAGTTGGCAAACGGCACAAGCTCGAGTTCATCAACATCCTTAACGACGATGGGACCATGAACGCCAATGCTGCCCCCTATACTGGCATGAGGCGCTTTGATGTGCGTGTCAAGATCATCGAGGATTTGAAGGAGCGCGGCTTATACGTCGATACCAAGGACAACCCTATGGTTGTGCCCGTCTGTCCCAAGTCGGGAGACATCATTGAGCCGCTGCTCAAGCCGCAGTGGTGGGTGGACTGCAAGGATATGGCTGTTCAAGCGATGGAGGCAGTAAGCGATGGCCGGCTTGAAATTCTTCCCAAAGCGTCCGAGAAGGAATGGTTTCGCTGGCTTGGAAACATGCAGGACTGGTGCGTATCGCGTCAGCTCTGGTGGGGCCATCGTGTGCCCGCGTACCATGTCTTGATCAAAGGGGAGGCCACTGACGTAGGCGACGTATTTTACCACGCGATACTGATCCATATTATAGCCCTCGGATGGTAATGCTTGGGTGACTGGTAGGACGTACGAGGAGGCACTGGAGCGCGCCAAGATCAAGTTTCCAGGCCGCGAATTCACCCTGGAGCAGGATGAAGACGTGCTCGACACCTGGTTTTCCTCCGGTCTCTGGCCCTTCTCTATCTTTGGCTGGCCCGAGCAGACGCCCGATCTGGACCTATTTTATCCCAATGCCGTGCTCGAAACTGGCTGGGATATTCTCTTTTTCTGGGTCGCGCGAATGGTCATGATGGGCATAAAGTTGACGGGCAAGGTTCCGTTCAAGCAGGTGTTATGCCACGCGATGATTCGCGACGCTCACGGCCGCAAAATGAGCAAGAGCCTTGGCAATGTCATTGACCCTGTAAGTGTGATTGAGGGCGTTACGCTCGAGCATCTGCATCAGATGCTGCTGCAAGGAAATCTTGACCCAAAGGAGATAGAGAAGGCAAAGGCAGGACAGAAGGCCGATTTCCCCAGTGGCATCCCCGAATGTGGCACAGATGCACTCCGGTTCGCGCTTTGTGCATACACAGCTGCAGGGCGTGATATCAACATGGACATTCTCCGCGTTGAAGGCTATCGGAAGTTCTGCAACAAGTTGTGGAACGCTACTCGCTTCGCACTAATGAAGCTGGGCGACGATTTTAGTCCTCGTGGTGATGCCAAAGTGAGTATATTAGCTAGCTGGCTCCTTGTCATCAATCTGTAGTTGACCGGCAAAGAGTCACTTCCCGAGAAGTGGATCCTCCACAAGCTAAACCAGGCTGCGATTGCTGCCAACAAGAGTCTCGAAGAGCGCCACTTCATGAATGCAACCAGCATTATTCATCAGTTCTGGCTGTATGAGCTTTGCGATATTTTTATCGTAAGCAATGGGCTGTCTGGGCATAGTGCCGATATTTTGAATAGGAAGTTGTGAAGCCGGTCATTGATGGTGCTGATGCGGACGTTGCTCGCTCGTGTCAAGACACACTCTACACTTGTCTCGAGGCTGGCCTGAAGCTGCTGCATCCGTTTATGCCATTTGTCACTGAGGAGCTGTTCCAGCGTCTGCCCCGCCGTCCACATGACGACACTCCCAGTATCTGCATCGCATCCTATCCTGTTGAGGTTGGTATTTGAATAGTCCGAATGGTATCGATAGCTTATTAGACGCCTGAATATGACAACGGCGCCGCTGAGAAGGATTTTGACTTTGTTTTCGAGGCTGTACGTGCAATGCGCTCATTGATCAATGACTACGGTGTTGGCGGCAATGCCACTGGTATGTTTCACTCTTGTTGGAGGAGCCGGAGCGACGCTATGGCTAGTCTTTATTCGCGCATCTACGACACAGCTCTACAAGCTCCTCGAAGCACAAACGACGCATATCAAGACCCTGTCGCGCTGCAAGCACGTAGATACTCTTGCCCATGATACGGCCTTGCCAAGCGGATGTGCACTTCTTACGATTTCTTCCGAGTGCACCGTGCAGCTTTTGGTTAAGGGCATCGTCAACATCGATGCTGAAATCGCCAAGCTGCAGAATAAGATCGATAAGGTAGCCAAGGCACGGGATGCCATCCTAGCCAAGACCAAGGCGACTGGATACGAAACAAAGGTGCGGGAGGACATTCGCGAGGCTAACGCACAAAAGGTGGTGTATGCAATCTTGAAGCCTGTCGCTGAACCCTTGTGTAGATCAAATCCTACGAAGCAGAAATTGAGGTTCTTGAAAAATCGATTCAAAATTTTGTGAGCTTAAAGGACTAGGCGCGATACCGAATGCAGAAGTTTGGGTTGATTTATTTCCGTGGAATTATTCTGATGGCACTGCGGTATCGCAAATCCAGCAAGTATTGCGCTCCACTCCACACCGTTGTTCCTGCTGTGAGCCACCTATACCATTCGTCACTCGCGCATCAGCAAGAAATAAACAGCATACTGCAGTACAGCCAGTGATGGAGCTGCCGCTGTTAGCTCCAAAGCAGGGATGCCCAACGAGGCACTTACCAAAGCAAGTTGAAGAGCAGTGTTGACCTAGGTGCAGGTCTAGTAATACGATACTATATGACACTGGCGCACTTTGCTGACAAACGTCGGCTTGACTTCGGCGGATGGAAGACTGAAATCGAAAAAACGAACAAACGTTTTCTACATCAGGCGTGGAGCACAGTGATGATTGGCCAAGCAGCAAACCGGTGCAGGGAGCGTAATATATCGATAGTAAAATGAAATGAACATTAGCATGACGTCCCGACCGATTATCAGTCCAGTCAGAGGCACTTCATGCGGTGTCAGTGAGGGAGGGAGGAAAGACGAGTGCTTGCAAGGCAGAAGACCCTGGTGGGTCAGCGCAACTGTCAGCACGGTGATCAGCGTTTTATCTGCCAACGGATCCAGCACGCTCCCAGCAAACGATGACATCTTGTATCGTCGCGCAATATAACCATCGAGCTATTCACTGTGTTTAGTAGGCGGGCGAGACAAGGCTGCGGGATACGAAATCGGAAACCCCGCAGTAGATGAGCCCCACAAGCGCCATACCATACCGTTCATGCACAATCAAGCCACCCAATACCGGCGAGAGGGCGATTCGCGAGACGGTGAGTGCGTTGGGAATGGTGTACAGATTCTCGCGGAAAGCAAGCGGAATGCCACGCTTTGATGTCGAGGACGCGCACCGGTATTGCCAGCCGAATACGACTCCGCGACGAGCCGGATGCGCCAATAAGCATTGATGATTTATAAGAGCACTTTGGATGAGCCGTGGGAGTGGTATTCGCAGAGGAAGTCGGCCGATGGCGTGGACAGTGTTCATTGCTTGGTGTGCTGGGGCTTTGTGCACCAACGACAGCCAGAACGAGCAGCCCGACAGTGCTTTAACAAAGTTTATTGCCATTCATCAGCTTCAGCACTTGAGCGGCGGCGGAAGCATGACGTCCAGTAAATTGCGCCACCATCCATGGTCATAGATATTGTTCAGTTCATCGAGATGCATCACTTGGACTCGAACAGGCTGCTGTGCTAATGGTGGTGCATGCGAAGCTTCGCGCTGCCCAGTGGTCGTGTCGGAGGCCTCGTCCTCTTCTGAGTTTGGCTGTGCCACGACAGCGTTCTTCGTCTTGGATTTCTTCCGTCGTTTCTTGATTCCACTGGTTCCTGAACTTCGCGCAGTACCTGTGCCCTGCGGTACCCCACCCAAGGTCGTGGGAGATTCTAACGTGGCTTTTGGCTGCAGGCCCAAGTTTTCCGTCCAATTGTCCCCGGTACGTTCGATCCGATATAGCCGCCCTTGGGCGATCATATCGCCAACCTCGTCCCACTTCACGGCCTCATTTGCCGTGATCCCGCGAGCCACGAGGTAGAGTGAGTAGAGAAGGAAGAGGGAAAGCACAACGGAGATGATGGCAGCGAGCACTCCAACGCCTCCTAGCCAAATATCCGTCTGCATGAGGAACTATAGAAATGGTTTGCTGTAGTGGGAGAGAAGGCTGGTGCAGCAACGTACAATCATGGATTTGGTAAAGCTTAAAGGCACAATCTCACCGGTGCTTGGAATCTGCGTCATTAGACGATCCAGTCCGCGCTGCAATCGAATGTCAAGCATAACATGCCAGACCAGCCACGCTCCGTAGGTTCCCGCCAATGCCAACGAGAATAGAAACATCAGAAAGAATCGATGGTTTCGCTGTCCAATGCAGTTGTTTACCCACACACAGTGGTGGTCGTTGCGCGCGACACAGGCGTGGCAGAGCGAGCAGTGCTTTGATCGGGCAGGTTTCGCCGTCTTGCAGGTGCGACAGTCTTTGGGCATGAACACGACGTAATCGCAAGGATACGTGGCTTGGGCCTGCTCTACGTTGGACGGCGTGATGCGCCCCGGGTCCGTAAAGGAGGCCAGAGCGAATGCGATGTAAGCAAACGCAATCACCGCGGGAACAAAAAATCTGGGTCAGCATTGTCAGAGCCGCTGCCGTCAGCAATGGTCGCCTACGCGTGATACGTGGGTATAAATTTCCCTGGAATATACAGCCAAGCTTCTCGTAGAAATACATATACCGCAGACGTGAGCAAAACAACGTAAGCAATCTGCATGGCAGCGTCATATGACAGGCGCTTGATTGCAGCCCCTCACCTGAAACAAGGGATGCGCCGTCTCAAAAAAGTATGAGAAGCATCCAACACATGCTCCGGTCGCACGCTTGCCCAAGATCTTTCGCGAAACGCGGCAGCAACACGCGGGAAACGACTCGGTGAGGAGCTCGAAAGCCGCCTCGATGATGGTGCCGCGAAACTGGTGCGTCGGGCCCATGATGAGCACAAAGACGATCGCGCCAAATACGAACAGCGGCGTCAACAGGCCAATTAGAACGGCCTTATATGCGTAATGAGCGAGGCGCAGGAAGCGGCGCTGGGTGGCATACCCACATGGCGAGTTGGTCACACTCTCGACTCGCTCCCGGCCAAATCGATGTCCATCTTCCAGCCGTCGAACCAGATCAAGCTCACCAACGTCGCCGTCGTCCGGCTCCGCAAATCTGGAAAGCGTTTCGAGCTTGCATGCTACCGCAACAAGGTCCTCGAGCACCGCCGCGGCGTAGAGCGCGATCTGGACGAAGTGCTGCAGATCCGCGCCATCTTTGTCAACGTGTCCAAGGGCCAGATCGCGCCCAAGGCAGACCTGGTAAAGGCATTTGGTGCCGCGGCAGACGAGGATACGATTATCGCGGAAATTCTGAGAAAGGGCGAGGTGCAGGTGGGGGACAAGGAGCGCGCGCAGCAGCAGGAGGAGTGTTGGCGCGACGTAGTACGGTTCGTCGCGGAAAAGTGCGTCGATCCGAGCACAAAGCGCGCTTACACCACCGGAGTGATTGAGAAGGCATTAAATGAGGCCGGGTTTTCTGTAAACCCGCTGCGGCCGTCGAAGCAGCAGGCACTGGAGGCCATTCGTGTTTTGCAGGAGAAGGCGATCATCCCTATTGCGCGAGCGCAGATGCGTTTAAGAATCATCATTCCAGCAAAAGAGGCGAAAAGGATCAAGGAAAAGGTGTTGCAGTCGGTGGCAACCGTGCAAGATGAGGACTGGGGCGACGATTACGAATTGGTTTGTGGCTTCGTCGTAGATTTTTTGCTAATAATGCGCATAGACGTGTTTAGTAGACCCGGGACAGTTCCGAGTGCTGAATGACCTTCTTCAAGCCGAGACAAAGGGCCGGGCAAAGATCGAGACGCTTAGTCTTAGTGAAGCGCTCGATGTCGATGAAAAATTGAGCTGATGTGCGAGTGCATTGCGCGCTAATTCATCCATTCATTATCAGCAGTGTTTAGTCATTTATTCAATCACAGAATACTGCTTTGGCTTGCTAGCACGAGGTAGGGAAAGTGGCAAAATACTGTGAGTAGTCTAGCCCAGAGAGAGAAAATGTGCCATGCATTAAGCCTTGACTTCAATGCAAACAAACATATTAGTACTGGTCCTAAATATTCGGCTAAGCTAGGAGTGTCTGTCTGCCCAGAGCCTGGGCCAACAAACCCTCAGTCTAGCCCAACAACTTATACTCTCACTGCTCAACATCCTTGCATTGAATACCCATCATATCTACATTCAACTGAACTTCTCAAGTAGCATATTATGGGCTGTTTTGCTAATTTTTGCACCAGATGCAGCGGCCGTGAGTTCACTTGTGAGGTAGAAAAAGTCTGATGGGTGGAGGCCAACTGACGAATTATTCATCAATGTAACAATATCCTTATACCGTTGATGCTCATATAGTTTGTAGAACAGCCATTTCAGTGTGATTGGGTTCCATTTGCCCATATAAGCACTGCGCGTGTTCTTGAGTGCATATTCGAAAAGTTCTGAATAACTGCTGCCATGTAGCTGCTGAGAGAAAAGCAACCACCACAGGTCCTCGGCATCCACATCTACAATGCGGATAATACTTTGGAAGATTTTCTCTACCTTGAACCTATGCAGCTCACGGTCCTGATTTGAAATAACTTTACCAAATAGTGAATCTATGCCAGCAACTAGCGCAAAGAAACTGGGATGCTCTTTGAAGCAGGCATTAATTCCCTTTTTGAGATTGAATGCCTTTGGGTCCTTTACAAAGCTACTTTTACGCTTTTGTAGTATCTGGTTGGGAGGGTAAACCATATACTTCTCATAGACTGCCCAGATCATAGACATTGGCTGCCACATCCGATTTAAGACTTCAGCATAGCCTTCACTGGTCACTGCTTTTGAATCAAGTACCGAGAATATCGCTGAGCAAAAGATTCTTGATATATCCACATGCGAGTATCGGATGTAAAGCAGTGCGAGGTAGAGAGCAGAATGCTTATTGTTGGAATCAATTGACAATAAAAACCAATCCAGGAGACCATAAAGCCACGTATCATCGATCCCAAGGCCATTGTTGAACTGTGCAGCATTCTGCTTAAAAAGCGGTCTGATACCATCAAATGGACCAGTTATACGCACTAACTGAAGGAGGCTATGTGGGTCAGCAATGACAATTGCATTTGGGAGTCCGGTTGCTAACGGTACTGTGATGAGAGCGAGCTCTTGAACCAGGGCAGGACTTTTATTCAGTTCGTCAAGGCCAGTCGTGACGATGAAACGATCAAGGGGAATGTGTGACTTGGCTCCCAAAGTCCTTGCTGCAATAAGGCTCTTAACTATTAAGCTATTCTTCTTAATATTGAGCCGAGTGAGTATTGGCTGAAGCCTACTGAGAAGCTTATCTTCACGGTATTCTTCCACGGCTTTATTGGATCCATGGCTGGCACTGGCATATGCTCTCAGGCTGACATCAGTGAAACGATGTGCCATTTCACTATGGATTTCGCGAGGGAGAGTAGTAATGAGACCTTCCTTAAGCTTGGTTTCTGTTGTGGTACTGGGTAGCCACTTCCGCCATCCCTCTTGGTGAGTCTTCACTACTTTCTTGGGCTGGGATGCATGCGCACCAGAGGCAAATGCAGCAAGAGCAACGAGGATGAGGATAGGCGGAGATTTCATGTTTTAAAGATGAATTCCTTGGAGTTTCAACGAGTGCCAGACAGATGGATGAGGCGGCAGAGCAAAAAAAGCTATGACAGGGCCGTTATTCAAGACCACATCGAGGTCTTTGCGCTACCTGGCAGATGGCACGCTTGCGCCTTTACACACCGAGAGTGAGCAATACTCTCAAGAGTCTCCCTGTGATACAGAGGGGGATTAGTACTGCTAATCATTAACTGCTCGATATCACGCGCGGCAGACCGCGGCAGATACGCCATTTCACGACAAAATTATTCAACCCCGGTATGCATTGGCTGTCACCTAGGTCAGCAATACGACACGGCGTTCCAGCTATGTAGGACTAAACATTTACTTCGCTGTACAACGACCAGGTTGTTAAAAGCGCTCGTCGAAGATTGGCGATGAAAAATCCTTGCCAGCCGGAGTTATGCCTCGGAAAGCATCTCTAGCGTCACCACTAGCTGGTCTCGCCTGCGGTCAACACACTGGCCATGTCCTTGACGCCCTGTATGGTAAACATCCACGACTTGTCTCCCGTCGTTGCTACTGTGCGCTGTATCTCCTCGCCCACAGTCCAACGCATCCACACCTCAGCATGCTGCATCTCGTCCGCGTGGACGTCAAACACCCTATGCCAGTCGTGAGGCAGCGCGACCCCGAGTGTTTTGGTGGCGATGTGGATGGCAGTGGTCGCGACGATGTTTGGCTGATGCAGGACCAGTAGTGGAGTGCGTAGTCTACAAGAACGTGAGCCGCTGATAGAGACTACACGAGTAGAATAGCCTACGCGTCGTTGACGTAGTTCCATGCAAGCTGGGCAACCGACACCCCATGCGCGCGATGCGTGGTGAGGTTAAGGAGCTGCAGGTAGTTAATCAACAACGGATGCGGCAGCTTCACTTCTGCGTCAAACCCAATCGAGTATAAAATTATTGTTTCTGTTTCGACCATCATCGATCTCAAATCGTGGTACCCCTACCAAAGCAAGTGAGCGAGGTCAGATATTGCGAGATAGAGCGGCTGCTGCCCAGCTTACTTGACTGAATCCGTCCAGCACCGCGTAAACACCCTCCCTTTTAGCGCACGTATACAGCTGTTTGAGGTGATGAAATACGTT